>JAMYWO010000277.1:0-51679 GCA_024220525.1 Cochliopodium minus
TTTCTCTTTCTTATCATCAGAAGAATCTGAGGAATCAGAGCTTGATGAAGATGATGATGATGAGGAAGAAGAGGAAGATTTTTTCTCCTCTTTTTTCTTTTCTTCAACTTTCTTTTTCTCTTTTTTATCATCAGAGGAATCTGAGGAATCAGAGCTTGATGAAGATGATGAGGAAGAAGAACTTGATGAAGAGGAGGATTTTTTCTCTTCTTTTTTCTTTTCTTTAACTAGCTTTTTTTCTTTTTTTTCATCAGATGATGAATCAGATGAATCTGAGGAATCAGAGCTTGAGGATGATTTTTTCACTTTTTTGGATTCTTCTTTATTATCTTCTCTCTTTCTTTTGCCATCTCTTTTTTTTTTGATTTGTATTATTTTATTTATATCAAGAAAAATATAAGAAACAGGAAAAATATTTTATTAATTATTTACCCATTCTCTTTATTTATATAATTTTCATACAATTCTTTCAATTTTGGGTTATTTGGATCAGATTCCTGTTATATTTGATTTTATTATCAATAAATCAATCGAAAATTTAAAGTTTGTATTACAATTTTGACGGATGATTCCTTTTGTAAAGATTTAAGTGTTTTGTTTAATCCATTTGCGGATAAAAATTCAGAGATAATTGAATAAATTGGCTTTTCCATTTTTTTTTTTTTTTTTATTTATTTCTCAAAATCAATTTAATGCTTTAATTTTTTTTTTTTAATCCTTCCAAAAAAAGAAAAAATCCATACATGATTTTCTAAAGAAAGTTGTCATTTGAAAATTTATTTAGTCAAGAAATTATATCCCTTTAAATCTTTTAAATTCATCATATTTTAATAATTTCAGATGATATTTATTTTTGTTCGTTTCAAATTTTTAACTAATATTGAAAAAGATATACACTAGTTGACTTTAACCGATTTTTATGAATATCTCCAGAAAAAAAAAAAAAGAATGAAGAATTTGATCTTTATTATATTGTTTTGTATAAGTTTAACATTTGCGGTTAAACCAATTGATGGATTACAAGTGAGTGGAAATTATTTGGTCAACAGTCAAAATCAATTAGTGATGTACAAAAAATAAAAAAATTCCTACTATCCTCTTTATAATTTTCTTTCATTTCGAATAGTTTGCGTGGTACCACAAGAGGTAAAAGAAATAAAATATAAAATTTATAATATGGAAAAATATATCAAATTTAATCAAATCTCTTCTGAATCATCTTCCAAAATCAATCAAACAAAGCTGGTACTGAATATGCTTGCGTTCAAGGTAATGGAATCTTTGATGGTGTTCATGGTAAATTTGAAATTTAAAAATAAAAAAGATTATAACTATATTCTAACGATCAAATTTGTTTGAAACAATGATAGATGTTCCATTATTACAAAAGATGGCCTGTAAAAAAATTTTTTTCTTTTTTATTTAACTCCCAATATATATATATTTTTTTGACAAAACAAAAATGAATAATAGCTTGGGGAATTAATGCTGTTAGAATTCCTATGAACGAACAATGCTGGTTGGAACTTAATGGGTGGGAATTAATTGAGTTTATAAACTTCTTTTTTTATAAAATTAAATATATTTTTTGTCAAAAAGAATCAATTCTGCTTTTTCGGGAACAAATTATAAAAATGCAATCATTGATTGGGTAGATATGATTTATTCTCAAAATATGGCAGTAATTTTGGGTAATAATTTCATAATTTTTTTTTTTCATTTTTATTTGTTCAAATTATTTGCCTCCAGATTTACATTGGACTGCCTCTGGTACCAATTGGGCATCAGGTCAAGTAATTAATTTTACTTTTAATTTTGCTTGAAGCAAATTAATTGATTTTATTTTTCCAGCAACCTATGCCTAATCAAGATCACTCCCTCGATTTTTGGACCTCAGTTGCAAATACCTTCAAAAATAGATCCTATGTCATTTTTGAAGCATTCAATGAGGTAAATGAATATTTAGATTATGCACATAACATTCATTTATTTCTTCATAATAAATAGCCCTTTCCAGATAATAATCAAGATACAACTTTGGGTTTGATATTTTCGAAAATACATTTATTCCTATTTTTCAATCAAAATATAATTTCAATAGCATGGCAATGTTGGAGAGATGGGGGACAATGTATGTTTTTAATTAACAAGTTATTTTTAAATAATTTTATTTTTGTTTAAAACTGATTTTAAGGTAACAGTTTGGGTTGGAATGCTGCTGGAATGCAATCTATTGTTACTGCCATCAGAAACACAGGTGCAACAAACGTCATTGCTTTAGGAGGTGTCCAATACAGTAACTGTCTTACAAGGTTTGTTTTTTTTAATTATAGAGTGGAGTTTTTATTTAATATTTTATTAACATACCAAATTCTTCATCATTTGTTGATTTTTTTTTTTAGATGGCTTGCATACAAACCTACTGATCCTTTGAACAATTTGGTTGCTGTATGGCATACATATAATTTCAACTTGTGTAACAACATCAATTGTTGGAACGCAAATATCAAGACCACTTCTTCAGTCGTGCCTCTCATTGCAACTGAAATTGGTAAAAAAAAATTAATTTTTTTTTAAAGTTTTTTTTCAATTTAATTTTAATCTAAAGGTGAGGACGATTGTGCTCATGGTTACATTGATGGTGTCATGAACTTTTTGGATTCTATCAACCAAAACTACCTTGCTTGGACATTTAACCCATGGAATTGCGCACACGGACCTGCATTGATCGACACTAGTGGTATGCATTTTTATAATGAGAGAAATACTTTTTAAAATTTTTCTTTAAAAAAAGGAAACCCAACCGTAAGAATCCAAAAAAATTTCTCAATTTAAACTTAATACATTAATTTAGAATTATGGTATTGGATACAAAGACCACATCACTGTAATATTTTTTTTATTTATTCTTAAATAAGAATGACCGAAATAAAGATTTTTATTCAATGTGCTTCTTGTATCTATATTGAAACTGAAGAAATAATCATTTTGTTCATTTTATTATTTTATTATATTATTATTTTATTATTTTATTATTTTATTATTTTATTATTTTATTATTTTATTATTTTATTATTTTATTATTTTATTATTTTATATTTTATTTTTTATTTTTATTTTCATTGTTTATTTTTTATTTTTTATTTTTTATTTTTTTATTTTTTTATTTTTTATTTTTTATTTTTAATTATTATTTTTTATTTTTTTTGAATTTGAATTACCAGCAGTGTTGGTTTGAACATTTTCCCAAGTACGAGCAATGCCATCAAACATACGATCAGCATGATCCCATTTACCACCTTGAAGTTTGAGGAAAAAAGAGGTGAAAGGTTCCATTCGAATTAAATAATACAAAATTATCCCACTGTTACTGTAATGACTTCCATAATGAAACTTTGGTATTTCTGGATCATCAAAGTTATTGTACATCATTTTAAAATGTTCCAACCTTTTCAAATAAAATAAAATAAATAAAATTAATAAAAAATAAAAAATAAAAAATAAAAATTAATGGAATTTAATTAATTAATTAATCTTAAAAAAATAAAAAAAAAATTTTAAAAAAAAATAAAAAATAAAATGAGTAATAAAAATGTAAAAAATAAAGAATTTAAATAAGAAAATTAATAAAAATAATAAGAAAAAAATACAAAAAATTTTTTATACCTTTTTTCGTTTAGAGCACCGATAGGTTTGCCCAGGTCTCTGTAGATGTTTCTGTCCCATAACTTGAAATTTTCTTTCGAACTTTTGTAGTCACAAAACACCCACGGAAATACTTTTTATAAGAATAAAAAATAACAAAAATATTAATTATAAAATATAAAAAAAAATATAAAAATATAAAAATATAATATATAATTATAAAAATTAAAGTAAATTTTATAAAATATAAATAGAAATATTTAAAATTTTAAAAAATATAAAATATTTTTTATATATAAAATTTTAGAATATAAAATATTAAAAAAAATTGTCTAATAAAAACATAAATAAATTAAGTAATATTTAATAATACCAGGATATTGAGCAAGATCGTTATAAGTTCTACCAGAAATGGTATTGAGGTACATGAGGTAATCAAAGTTGGAGATTTTGTGTTCAACCCATTGTTGAGTGAAATCAGAGTTTTTAAAAATTTCTTCAGGGCTTCCCGTCTCGGTGGGGATCAAGTTGGGAGGTTTCAAAGAAAATATTTTCTGGAAAACACGGTTTCTGTCTTTAATGTTAAAGTTGAAAAGATAATTTGTTTTGTCCATCAAAAATATTTCAAGAGCACTTCTTCTTAGCAAATGTCTTCTCAAATGAACTTCTCTTATTTCCTCTAATTTCCACTTTTTTTCTTTTATTGATTTTTTGTCTCCTCCCTTTTCTTTGCTTTCTTTGCTTTCTTCTTTGTTGTCTTCTTTCTTACTTTCAATAGAAGTTTGAAAAGAAGATACTTTTATGGGCGCATTCACGTCTTCTTTGAAATACAGGTGTGTGGTAGTGAGCTTGAAAGTACCTTTATTTTTGTGAATTAGAAATTTTCAAATTTTTTTAATTTTGATTGAATTATCATTATAATTTTAAATAATAATTTAAAATTATTTAAAAGTTTCTAAAATTTATTTTGATATCTTGTTTTCATTTTTAAATTATTTGATAATGTTTTACCTTTTGTTTTGGAGAGAAAAGAAATCAACTCAACATAACACTCCAAAACAGTTTTCTCGACACCAGAAGAAGAGAGATCATTGCTGCTGCTCGAGGAATCGCCACCACTGGGAGACAAATTGACCTTATCCTCCGAAAATTCACCAACAAGAGGAATCTTACTATTCATTTCTTTCATCTCTTCAATCAACAAAATTTCTTTGTTGCTATCCCTCTTCTCTCCATTGTTGTTACTGTTGTTTTCGGTATCTTTGTTATCCTTGTTATTATCTTTGTTATTATCTTTGTTATTATCTTTGTTATTATCTTTGTTATTATCCTTGTTATTATCTTTGTTATTATCTTTGTTTTCATTATCAGAGGTGTCTTTGAGTTTTTGGTAGAGAGCAGAAGGGTGGGTGCAGTTGGAATGATTGTCAAAGTTGTAGTTTCTGTTCAGTTTGTGGCGCATGCGAGATCTGTTTTCTGTTTTGTCGAGTTTCCAGTTTATTTTTTCGTTGTTGAGTTCTTCCCATGCTCCTCTGTCGTTGGTGAGAGATCTTAGCAAAGTTCTCCATACCCTAGATGTTTTCATATAGTTTTCGTTGATATTTTGAATCAAATCATCAATCCTCTTCAATTCTTTTGACAAGTTTTGTTCTATCAATTGCCTAATTTTTATAATTTATAATTTTAACAATTTATAATTTAAACTATTTATTATTAAAATTTTTGTTGGGTTTTTTACTTTGTAGAAAGCCATTTCTTTTCAGTTTCAAAGTATTGATTTTCAGATTTATTGATGATTTCATTGACTCGGTTGAAAATGGTCCAACGATTAGAAGAGATTTGTTGATAAAAAGACTCTTCTTGTTTTTCATTCATAGAGGAGCACAGAGCCAATATTTTTTTCACGAATGTCCATTCTACTGAGTTTAAAATATTTCTCACCTTAAAAATTAAAATTAAAATTAAAACTAAAATTAAAACTAAAATTAAAATTAAAATTAAAATTAAAATTAAAATTAAAATTAAAATTAAAATTAAAATTAAAATTAAAATTAAAATTAAAATTAAAATTAAAATTAAAATAAAATTAATTTAAATACATCAATATAAACACAAAAAAAGTTTTACTTGTTCAACAGTAGATCTGGTGGGTAATTGAAGATTAGAAGCTTCAGTGGAGGAGGATTGAATTTGATTTTGAGAACCAATGACAGGAAGATAGTGTCTGCATAAATGGTGAATTACTGGTAATAATTTATCTGCAGAATCACTAGTCACGTTTTTGTCGCAGAAAACTTTAAACAAAGTATTCATCACATTTCCTATTAAAAAAAAAATTTTGATATGTTTTATTAAAATAATAAGAAATTATAAATATATTTTAATTAAATTATAAATATATTTTAATTATTTTTTGTTTCTTTTTACCTATAGGTAAAGGCAAAGGCTCATCTTTTTTGTGAGGGATTTTAGTGCAAATTTGCCAAATGACATGAGCAGAAGCATCCAAGATTTCCTGATCAAAGTGGTTTTCTTTGATGAGGTCCAATGCGAAACGAAGCAAAATTCTTTGTATTCCTCCCGTTCTCAACTTTACTTTGGAGGTAATCTCTATCGAACTATAGCTATTCAATGATTGAAAATTAAGCTTTGATAACAATTCCACCTAATAAAAATAAAAAATAAATCCAAAAAATGAAAAAAAAAAAAAATAAGAGAATAAAAAACAAAGATTACCAAGTTTGATACAAGAATGGTATCTTTCCAGTGATATTTATTTTTTTGATCAGAATCGAGAGATCCTTTGGGTTTTTTGGATTTCTTTTTGAAATAAGGGATAAATTTGCCTCTCACCTCGTAATCAGAAGATTTGTTGGTGTTGTTTTCCTCATCAGATTTAAAATCAGACTCTATTCTTTCATTATCTGATTTGTTTCCCCCAAGATCATCTGATTTGTTGAAAACAAGTTCGTTGTCAGACTTTGGGAGATCATTATCTGATTTGCTGCTAAGGAGATCCTCATTATCTGATTTGAAGGTTTCATTATCAGATTTATCGTTGTCAGATTTATTGTTTTCATTATCTGATTTCTTATTGTTCTCCTCATTGTTTTTGGATTTGTGGAGGCCAAGCACGATGGTATTTTGTTTGAGAAATTTGATTTTTTTTCGGTGAAGAGAAACATTGGAGGTGGAATCTTTGGGAGGATCATTTGAGAAAAGACTTTGTACCTGATGATTTGAAGAATAGTAAACGTGCTCCTCAATCAAGTTGACCAAATGGATTATGTTTGAATGGAAATGGGATCCTTTTTGTTCTACTAACTCGGATAAAGATACTTTATTACTTGTATTGATCGATCTAGCTTCTGCAAGAAAAGATTCAACAATTTTGGAGAAAAAGATGCGATTGAAAGAGGAATACTTTAAAACATTTCTTTGGGCGAAAATGAGAACAAAAGTACATGTTTTATGAATTATTTTCCAACCATCTTTCTCATATTGTATGCAATAAACACCCAACACCTTGAAAATATTGAGAATTTGTTCTCTTAATATCAAAATGGATTTTTCAGATTCAGATATGTTCGCAAACAAAGAAAGAAAAAGATTCTGCCATCCTACAATGTTCATCACCACATTCTTATTTTCGTTGTTGTTTGTCAAGAGAAGAAAAAATTCTTGGAGAGCTTTGTTTTTGAGGGAAATATCAGTTACAACAAGCATCTCCATGATAAGATGAAAGAGTTGAGGGAGTTTTATTTCGAGGATATCATTGAACAAAGCCAAGTGTTTTTCTTGTTCTGATTCAGAGATTTTATCAACCAAAACAGAAATCATTGTTTTGTAAGTATTCATGGTAAGGGGATAGGTGGTGAAAGATCTGGAAGCAACAGTAAAAGCATTCGATAAACTTTTTTTGATTTTGGTGTTGATGGGAAGATGAAGGATTTTTCCCATAAGTTTCAGAGCAGCTATTCTTACTTGCTCGTTTCTGTTTGAGAAAAAACTGAAAAAACTTTCCAATATCTCTCCTTCTTGCGCTACTTGCTCAATGAAAGTGAACTGATTTGGTTTGAACACAAGATTTTCCAAAAAGAATTTGAGAGCTTCAGAAATGAGCTCTGGATCTTCACAAGTAAGAGTAAAACGTACCAAAGAAGCTGTTTCGTTTTGTTCAATTCCACCATCAATCAACAAAGAAATCAGTCTCCACATTTTTTCTCTCAATAATTTTAACTGTGGAAGAGTTGGACGTTGTCCAACGAGTTCATTTGTAACGGGATGGTATTTAGCTTCACAAGGGAAAGAAGAAGAAGTTTCCTTGTTCCAATAGTAAAACTTCATGTTGTCAAGAATTTTAGAAACACCAAAACATTCTTTTCTGAAAAATTCCCTGTTTGTTTTGAAGGTTGTTTGTTCGAGAGCCTCAAAGAGTTTGATTTGTACATTGAAATCAGCATAAACCCAAAACCTAAAGTTTAGAACAACTTCTTGGTAGTACTGCAACAACAATTCTTCAAGCATTATTTTATATTCAAAATCTCTTATTATGATCAAAATCTCCAGAGTGAGAAGATAGGGAGGAACTCTCTGAAGACAAAAACCAACCATCTTGAATCCATCGCAATCCAAAAACTGTTCTTGATTGATTATACTTTTGTGGAAGACATCACCAATGATCAAAAGAACAATAGATAAATGTTTAGGATCTATTTGGTAATCGATAGAGGCATCTTTGATAGGCGATAAAGGTTGGTTCAGTTGAGCGAGAAGAGGAAGAAACAACTTGATACCTCCCAAACAATCCATAACATCAATGATATGTCTTGTAATACAACTGTTCAAGTTTCCTTGAAGACGAGCATTGTTAGAATTGCCTTGATTCAAATTGGAATCATCTGTTGCATTGTTCCACAAAAGTTTTCTGTTTCTTGCTCTGCAATTGTAAGAAAACAAAAGTTTAGAAGACAAACTTCCATCCAGAATTTGAGCGGTAAGAGTACCTTTGTTGAAAATGTTGTGTACATTTTCCACATCATTAACGTTTAATTCCTCATTTGGTTGAAAAGTAAATCCGTAGAGAGGACCCAATTGAAAGATTCCCTTTACTTGATTAGGATTCAAGACATCCTGAAAGAAATGGATGGTACCCATTTGTCCAAAAAAACAGCTTTTGCGGTAAGGTTTGTTTTTGATGGGTGCGTTGATTCCTATCCTCGAAAAACTCATCATCTTGGAAACAGGATACACGATGTCTCCTTTCCCCACCAAGTTTCCATTCAAAAAGATTCTCGCTTCAGAGTTGGAAATGAAACTGTTGTTGTTGTTGGATTGGGAAATGGAGATAAAGTACCATCTTTTGGTGTCTATTTTCAAATTTGGAAATTCAAGTTTGGTCTCGTTTTTAGAGCTGATCACACGAATGCAAATGACTCCCTTTTGGAAAAACACTTCCACTCCATCTTCTTCTCCATTATGAAAAGAAAAGATACGAGGCATGTAGGTAGAACTCTGAGAAGCATCCTCAAATGATTCCACACGAAACCAAGTGCAAAAAGTGTATCCTTTCACTGGCCATTTCAAGGTTTTGGAAAGGACAATTCCACTGTTGGATCCATCGAAATCAAAGTAAACTTTGGGACCTTGTGATACTTTTTCTACTGCCATGTGACGCAATGCTTTCAATAAAATGGGCCAGAAAATAGGTCTAAAGTCTCCATACTCTGTTCTTAGAAGAAGAAAAAACTTTTTTAGTTCTCTCACATTGATGCTATGTTTTCCAAGCACTTCTATCAACGTTATTATTTTCACTTGAAGGGGTACTTGATCATTGAACTTGGTCATCATTTCCAAAAGATGGTAGATTAATTGGTTGGAGCAACATACTGCTTTGTTCAAGTCGCATCTTTCTGCTATTTGAATGAAAGAATCAATCATCTTTTCTTTGTTTTCTACTTTGAACGTTGTGAAAAGATTGAATAAAAGTCCTATCACATCCACGTTTTGAATTGTATACAAACTTTGAATATCAAACTTTCCATCAACAAGCTAAAATTATTTTTAAAAATTAAAATATTCAAAATATTTAATTTAATAAATACGATTTTACCATATCAAACAAAAGGGTCAGCATCTTGGGCTCAAGTTCACCAGTAGTGTCCATATTGATACAATTTTGAATGAGGTTTTTGATTTGATCATAACCAATGTTGTTTCTGAGGTGTTGTTTGGATTTGGAAGAGCCAGATAAAAGAGAAATAAATGTTTCAAACACTTCTGTGCACAATACTACAATCCTCTCTGCATTTTCCTCTGTGTTGAGAAAGTTTGTTAAAAGCATGAAAAAGTCTATGTTTCTGAACAACTTTTTAGAGTTTACATTTTCTTTCAATATGTTTCTGCACAACGAAAATATCAACAATAATATCTCAAACTCTTCTTTCGTTGAATTTTTGTGATGAAATCTAATCATCAAATAAAAGGAGAATAAAAAAATTTATAAAATAAGAAATTAATCAAAAATTAAAAAAAAAATACAATAAAAAATTAAGGAATAATTAAAAAAAAAATTGTTTACGATCTCATCAATTCGGAGAAATTCTGGTAATAAGAAATGACTTTATGAGAATCAGTGGAATAAGCAGGTTTTTCAAAAACTTTGGAAATCAACTGAAAGGAATACACTCTCACACTCTCGTACTTTGTGAGCTCAAATAAATTTTCGAAAATATCACTTTCTATCAATTCCCCGCATGTTGGTTCACTCGTTAACAAAATGAACTTTTTTAACAAAAAAATATGAACATTTAAAATAAAATAAATATTAAATATTTTAAAAAAGAAAAAAATATTTTTTAAAGAAATAAGAAAATAAAATAATTAATACTTTAAAAAAAAAAATATTACAAGTAACATAAAATAAACATATCTTGTTTTGTCCAATAAGAGGTATTGAGGAGAGTTTTTGCTTTGTATAGAAGCTTCAGTTTTTTGAAGAAGAGTGATAATGGTGAGAAAAATGGGGACAGCTTTCAATCTGTTCATCATTTTTATTGCGTCCACGTTTTCTTTGGTACTTTTAATCAGCATGATTCCTATATTCAATTTTTTTTCCATAGAACACATCGGTTCCTCAATTACTTGCTAAAATAAATTTAATTAAAATTAAAACAAATATAAGATCAAATAAAACTAAGTATTAAAAATTTGAAAAAAAAAAATGTTTTTTATTAATTGTTAAAAAATGAAAAATAAAATGTTTAAAAAAAAAGTAATTTTACAAGAAGCATTTTGAACTCGGAAAGACTGTTCCACTCTTTCTTGTTGATGATGGTCTGCATGAAGTCCAAAACATAAAAACGCAAAAGATTTACAGAAACGGGGATAGGACCTCGCCTCTCCTTCCCCCCCTCCTCTTCTTCCTCTTTTTTCTTCTTCTCTTCTATGTCAACATGAAAATGGTTGGTATAATTGTTATAATCATGATCCTCTATTATTTCTTTTTTTCCATCAACATTATTCTCATGATTAACATTATTTTCATTATTAACATTACCAAAATGACTAACATTATTTTCATTATTAATGCTAACACTATTAACATTATTTCCATTATTTTCATGATTAACATTATTAACACAATTTTCGTTAATGTTATGAATGTTATAGTTTTGATTGTCATTGTAAAAGTAGGGATGATGAGAATCCCAATAGAAATGACTGGAAAAGAAAAGTTTCCAAACATTAAATTTACGACAGAGGGTGATACAGTTTTTGTTTTCAACGAGAGTGTTTCTCAAAAAGGAGATGAGTTCTATTTGGAGTTCAGGGACAACACAACGTCTAACCTTTTCTCTGGCCCGCGTGTTGTTGGTGTTTTCACGAAACTCCATAGAAAAAATATCAATCAACACTTTAAACGCAGTTATGTTTTTAGAAAACAATTGAGAAGGCAAAGGATTCAATTCATTATTGATCGAAAATATCTCTTCCCCATTATTATTATTATTATTTTCTTTATTATTGTTGTTGCTATTATTGTCTTTGTTATTAATATCTTTATTATTGTCTTTGTTTTCATCAGTGTCAGAGGAGGAGGAATAATGTGAAGTGCTTCGTTCGAGAGAGATCAAACGAATCACTCTAAAAATGTTGCGTAAGTTTTTGTTGAGAGTGGGGAGAGAGGAGGGAATGTGAAAATCTTCTTCACTTTTGAAAAAATGAGACTTGGTGAGTGAACTGATGTTGTAGAGGTTGTTGTAATTGATGGTGATGTTGTGAAAAGAGGAAAAAGGATCTTTCATTTCTTCTATTTCTTTTTCTTTCCTTTTTGGAAATGGATATGCTTCTGTCGTCCAAAGAATAAAATCTGTCAATCTATTCAAAAACCCCAATTCCAACAACTTGTTGAATATCCCTGGATTTTGGTCTCTAAATTAAAAAATTGAAAAAAAAAATGAAATATAAAATAAAATAAAAGAAAATAAAATAAAATAAAAAATAAAAATAAAAATGAAAAAAAAAAAAGTTACACAATCTCATTTATTACTTCAAGGGAAACAATTTGAACAGAAAACAAAAGGTCAAGCTTTTGTTGTGAAGAAACAATACCTTTCTCAGAATTAGAGAGAAGATCTTGTACTTCTTCAGGGTATCGTAAATTAGAAACAATAAATTCTAATAATCCTTCTTCATTTGCTTTTTTTTGAGCATAACTTGACCGAAATATCATGGAACCGAATGTGGATAAAACAACCAAAAAAAACTCATTCAACATTTTCTCATCAATGATCGTTTGGGTTTGAGTTGATCTTATGTTCTTCAAAAAAATGAGGGTATCTGTTTTTAAAAAAAAAATCAATATTCAAGAATTTATAATCAAATATAAAACATTTCATATAAAATATTTAATAAATAAAAAAATATAATAATAATTGCAAATGGAATCAATAAAATTTTTGATTACCTCTAATGGTTCCCATTAGTCCAGATTTCAAACATATTTTTTGAAATTGTTGGCAAATTTTCATTTCTTCTTCAATTAATTTGATTTGCTCCTGATTTCCTTGATGAAATACAAACCAAGAAGAATAGGGATTAATGATGTTGGAAATGGTTTGATAAGAATTTGCCAATAAAATCAAAAGATATTCAAAAGATTCTTTTATGTATTTTTTTTCTTCAGTAATTTTGGATAGATTCTTTAATTTTGTTGTGGATTCTTTGATTATTTGCATGAAGATGACCATAAATTCGAAATGAGTAAATATTTCTATATTGAACATGGATCTGGATAAAAAATTGAGGAGATATGAAAAATGGATTTCCAATGATGGCTTTGTATCTGGTGATATATTATTGATTGCTATATTTCAAGGTAATAAGTGAGAAAATTTGAAAAATATTAAAAGTGTTTACATTCAAATACTTCGAGTGTTAATCTTAATATGAAATCAGTATTGAATTTTTCCAGGTCTATAGAATCAAAGATTCTGGGGATAGAGTATAATTTTGAAATGTTTATTTGATCTTGGAAGAACTTTCCATTAAAATCTTCATTCCATTTCTCAAAATCGGGATTTGCTGAACGTAATAGAAAATCCAATCTTATTTTCATTATTGATAATTCTTCATTCTGTAATTAAAAATAGGAGAAAATAAATAATTTATATATTCAAATTATTCTTTTACTTGATTGATAGTTTTGCAAAGTAAATCCCAATGATGTTTTATTTGTTTTTCATATTCACTATTTCTATAAATTTAATAAATTAATAAGGAAATGGTTTGTTAGATAAAATTTTTTGAATACATATCCTGATTGAATAAGGGAAAGCATTTTCTTCTATCCAACAAAAGATTTTCCAAAACTTCAATATTTTTGTTTTCGAATGCCTGTCTTGTATTCTTTTTCTCTTGTTTCTTTTTCCCAAAAGAAAATATATCATTTATGAATTTCTTCATTCAATTTTTTTTTAATTCCATAATTACAATTTTGAAATCATCACCAATCTTCCCATGTGCAATTTTAAAGAGAGTCATTACTCAAAATTGTAATTGTCAAATTTAATTGAAATTTTTTATTCATACTCAAGCAAAGCATAAATGAATTCTTATCTATTCACATCTTTACTTTTTGAATCATATATTTTAATATTTAAATGAAGAAAAATAAAAAAAATTGAAAAATAAAATAAATGAAAAAAATTTCTCAAATCATTTTGGATTCCTCCAAAAATTCCTCAAGAGCAAAGATGAACAAATCCACATCTGAAAATATTGCTAGAGATTTGATTGAGTCATGGAAACAAGAGCTTGCACAAAATGGAAAATTTACTATTGGTGGATTTGGTTCCTTTCATGTCAAGTAAATTAACATCAATATATGATTTTTATATCCTTTATAAATTATTTTTATAGAAATAGAAAAGCATCCACAAGAATTCTTCAAGTTGGACCTAGAAAGGGTGATCAAATCCAAATTCCTTCAAAGAATACCATCAGATTCAAATCGGGAAAATCCTTGAAAGCTTCTGTTCAAGATTATAATGTCAAGATAAAATCTGATAATTAATTCACAATTTTGGAATATAATTAAATACATTTGCAACATCTTATATTATATATTGCTTTATATAAAATATTGCCATCATGATAGAAAATATGTCCAGCTAATTATTTTTTATAAATATTTATTAACTAATCTGTATAGTGGATTGTTGTTTGATACATCCTATTTAAGTTACATAATTAATTTTTAATTGTTTGATTTTGATTATACAAATTGTTTTGAAGAAAACTTTGGTTTTTTAAAGATTATATAAATGCTCAAATTTTCCTGTTTTCTTCAGCTGAATATTCCAAGGAGAATTCGAAGTTGGAGAATCACCCTTAGTATCAGAAGAAGAAGAGTCATTAAACTTTGTATTACTCGAAAAGTAAACGACTGACTCAGATCTACGAAAATCTTTTAAAGTAGCACTTTTGTTTTTATTCCCATTTTTGTTAAGCTTTACTTTAGGCTTGATACCACTATTATTGAACTTTTCAATAAGTTTTTCTGTACTAAGGCGGCTTTTTGGTGACACAGTGGAAACTTTTTCTAATTTTGATTGATTTAGTTTGTTGGTATCATTTTCAGATGTTTTTTTGTTTGGTGGTGATCTAAAAGATGAAATTAGATTAAAATAAAAAACAACTAATAGCAATTTAAATTACAAGGGTTCTGGTTTTTCAACCAAATCTTTTTGAAGAGAAACAATCTCTTTATTTTGTTGTAAAATTTTTGAATTAAGCTTTTCATTTGTTTCTTGCAGGTTAAGTATCTCCGTATCTAAGGAAAAAAAAGGATAAAATAAATAGAAAAACAAAAGAATTTTTTAAAATAAAACCTTTTTGTTGGATTAACTTATCTTTTCTTGAAATAATAGTTTTATATTTCTCCTCCAAGATTAGCAAACTGTTATTGAGATGGTTGGTTTGCTCGTGTTGATCCCCCTTTTGTAGTTGCAAGCGTATCTGAAGAGACAGTTCATTCTTCTTTCTCTCTTCGTTTAGTTCTTTGGTGAGCTCTTTCAACTGAAGCTTTAGTTTTTCTGTTTCATACTTTTCATTATTTTTTTCATCGCTGAGTAAGAAAGAAGATTAAATTGAATTAATAATAGGAAGGAAAAAATAAAAAAATTTGCATTAAATTTTCTAATTTATCTTGTTTCTCATTGGATAGTGATAATGAATTTTCTTTCAGATGATTTTCTTTGAATGAAAGAGAATTATCATCAAATACAGATTCAGATACATCATCCATGGTCCTATCACCAGATACATTCAACAATTCGATATCCTTTAAAACTATTTCTTTAATTTCTCGATCAGATTTCTCCAAAATATCCAATTCAGAGATTGATTGATTTTCCCCCGAAGAGGTTGTTTCACTTCGTGATTTCTCCAATGATTCGATATTGTTTTCATTTTTTAATATTTTTACATATGTGGATGGAAATTGCCCATAATTATCTTTGCTTTCTCCTATTGAAAATTTTTTTCAGAATTAATTATGCTCCATATAATTTGGATCAATTTATTAAATGCTATAGAGAAAATTATCATAATATCATTGTAATAGATCAAATTTGATCCTTTATAGGATTTTTACAAACAAATTTTCATTGTTTTGAT
This sequence comes from Cochliopodium minus, assembly GCA_024220525.1. Classification (NCBI taxonomy): domain Eukaryota; phylum Discosea; order Himatismenida; family Cochliopodiidae; genus Cochliopodium; species Cochliopodium minus. The sequence continues at coordinate 15,826 of JAMYWO010000277.1, forward strand.
AATAAATTTTGAAAAGAAATTTATCAATTTATTTTATAAATCACAATTTGTATGTTTACATGGAAACAAGATTGTTATGATTAATTTAGTATGGAGAATTAATTCTTTGATATCAAAGATTTTTTCTTTTTAATGCATGATTTAATTTACCTGTCCACCACCCTGAAAGATGTCTATCATATATGATGATAATATCTCCTTTTTTCAAAGGTATATCAGTTTTTTCTTGTGGAATGTAATTATATAGAACTATAGCTTGGATACATTCCACTTTTTTCTTTTTATCTTTTTTTTTGAGATGGAATTCTTTTATATCATCACATCCCAATGATCCAAACGATTTTTTGAATCTTTTTTTGGTTTTCTGATATTTTATACAGTGGGTAATTAAATTAATTTGATAAAAATTGATACTGATAGAAAGAGGGAATAGTATACCTTTAATAAAATGGACATTGATTAAAAAAATCTGGGTTGTTGTCAAAACTTGATTTTTTTTTTATTATAAAATTGAATAATTTCACAAAAAAACAAATTTTAATTTTCTGGATCTTTATCAATTTCAAGTTGCTCTTGGGGAATTTTTTTAACAAGTAAATCTGTGTTTTCTTGATACAAATTGTTTGCAGCGTTGTAAATGAGCAGACCCAAAACGGAAAGTCCCAAAGCAATAAAGTAAAATACAGAAGGAGGATCATGAAAGATATATATACTAATGATGACCGAATAAGCATCTGAAGTGAGAAGAGAGATGTTAAAAAAAGCGGCAGAAGAAATTCTCATCATGGTGGGAACTGTAATGTACATTAAAAACAAACAAAAACCAAAACCCAGTATCAACAGGATCACTTGCCATGACCAAGTGATAGACATCCATTTCTTTCGCTCAAAGATGATCATCTGAGAAAAACCAAAAATACATCCAAAAAAACCGATAAAACTGAGATATTCTGTTCTTTTGTACTGTGAAACTAACTTTTCTTGTCCCACATTACTAATACTATATAACAATGAACTTAATAAACAGAGACAATCTCCCAAAAGGGGATTGGGTGCTTTACTGTTGTTATTTTTTTTTGTGAGATAATCTCCTAGTACCAGCATTCCAATACCTGATATCCCCAGTGCAGCACCAACCACGTGAAACACTTTGAATTTTGTTTTTAAAATAAAATAAGATAAAATCATTACGCACGGGATTGTGAAACAATCCAACAACATTATGCTTGTGATTGATGTATATTGATAAGCCAATACGACAATAAAATTTGCTTCGAAATCCACAATCGCTAAACATATATAAATAATTCCTCGTTTCTTGAAAATTTCGAATATTGTTAAATCTCCATCCTTAATTATGAAATCCTCTTTTGTTTCTTTTTTATCTTCTTCCGATTGATCATTATCAAATGATTCGTATTTTTTGTTTATCCTCTCCTTTCTATTATCATGCCACAAATATATCAAGAAAAAAGATAATAAGAAATAATTAAGAAAAGATTGTGTAGTGGGGATATTGATTGAATAATTTGATGCCAAAAGAGAAGAAGTTAATCCAGTCCCAGCTATTAATATTGATATTATTTGTCCTAGGGTATATCTTTATTATAAAAAAATTCCTCTTTTGATTATTTTTTAGTGATCAAACCCAAAAAAATCCCATTTATTTGTTTCCTATTGGGTAAAAATCTTCTCAACATACAACTGATCCCTTTTTTTTTTTTTTTTTTTTTTTTCAAAGGGAAGGAATTAACAAATTCGACAAAACAATATAATATAAATGTAATGATTGAATTTTAGGTTTTATAGAAGAGAATCTCGTTTTTCAAAAGTAAAAATTGATTTAATCTTTTTATTAATTACATATATTCATTTATTTTCCAAGGGAACTGCATTGACAACCTCGAATTGTATCAATATACATGATTCCGTAAGGGGAAATGCATCTAAAAAGTAATCAGCAATTATAAGGATTAATTAACTATAAACATTTACGAATTTCTATATCTAATTTCTTTCCATCTCTATTCATATAAGTTATAACCTTTTGATATTTTTGATTTAAAATAACATCTCTGTACATCATGGCAACTTTTGGATCAAGATCAGGAAAACAATCAAATAATTTCCTTCCTATTTCAAATTCCTTTTTTTCAAATATATTGGTCACATTATTTGTTTCCAAATTCCCTAATTTTTATTAAAAAGAAGTAAATTTCCATATTCAAATTTGAAAGTTTTATTCTCATACTATATTTTAAAGTGAAACTTAATAGATCATTTTTATCTTGCATTTCCCATACAATTATTGAAATTGATAATGAATCTATTATTTTTTTTAGCAATTCTACTTTCTCTTTTAGTACTTCTATTTCTTTATCATTTTCTTTCATTTTTTTTTTTTTTTTTTTTTTTTTTTTTTTTTTTTTTTTTTTTTGTAAAAATATTTAATTATAATTGTTTTTTATTTGAATATCATTGCTTGAATTTGATTTTTCCACAACAGAAAATTGAGCAAGAACATGCTTTTCATCCAATGGGAATGCATCTTTTGAAAATTTATTTAGAAAAAAAAATTAAAAGATCTTTTAATTTTTATTACGTATTTCAAATTTTAAAAATTCATCTTGATTTATTTTCATTTTGGTTTCATTTTTGTTATATTTCTTTTGGAGCACAGTTTGTCTATACATCTCCACAATATCTTTTTGCAAATTAGGGACAACTTCAAATATATTCTTTCCAACATATAAATCTTTTCTCTCTGGTAATAATACCTTGTCAAGTTGTTTTTCTGACTCTGTATTATCTTTTTTAAAATTAATACTTGTTATGGAATTTTTTTTTTGAATAGGTAAGTACAATATTTCAAAATAAAAGATGATGAATCATTTTTATCTGTTAATTCCCATACTACAATTGGCAATGAAAATGAATCCACAATCTTTTCATACAATCTAATTTCCTCCAATAATTTTTCCTTTTTATCATTCATAATTGTGACGATGGATTTTTTAACGATTTTTTATTTAATTTAAGCTTCAATATTCGTACGGAAACAAATCTGGTATTCCATTTTTTGATTGAATTATTGTTCATATACTGGTATAGTCTTTTTTTGAATTTTATAAACTTCTTTTTCTTTTTCAAATTTAAAAAAAATATTATAATAAATAACATCTATTATGATAAATTTTTTTTGAGAAACAATTTGGATTTGGATTTTTGATATATGTTAATTCTTATTTCCATTTCAACAACCTAATACCAACCAATAAAATATAATTAAAAAATTTATATTATTTTCAAAAATAAAATAAAAAAAAATCAAATTCATTATGATGAAAGTAATTCTTGTTCTCTTGATCACCATTGCTATTGCATATGCTGCAACTCCTGCTCAACCAGTATTCCCATCTGCATTTAACGCAGAAGTCTCCAGATATAGAGGAGGACAAAGACCTGTAAAAAAAAAAATATATATTTCCTTCAAATATATCTGAAACCTTTTTTAATATAGGTCAAAGGTGAATGGTACTATAGCGTTTCTCTTAATGCAGAAAGATTTGATTTTGATATGATTGATCACAATGACCAACCTGTTCATGAAGCATTTTATGCACTTCACAATGAATCTACCGGATACTTGATGACCACTGCTGGAGGAAGCTTCTCATGCAAAAAATTTAACATTGGAACTAAAGTTTTTGTTCCATCTCTCACTGGATTCACTTATACTGGTTTGGATGTTGTCCAACTCAATATCCCAACTCCTGCATACAAATGGATTAACTCTAACCAATCTGAAGAACTCAGAGTTTACTATAATCAAGTTACTGCTCAAAATACTCCTGTGAGAGTTGATAGATCTATTGATGGAAAAATTGATCAATTTACCTTCTGGGCTGTTAATGTAGGTGCTCAAGATATTACTTTGTTTCAAATCCCAGCACCTATCCGTAATAATCTTTGTCAATGATTATCTGAATTTGAATAAAATTTTTTAACCAAAAATTTTTTTATATATTTAATAATTATAATAATAGGAAAATTCTTTTGAGCTTTTTTAAATTATAAACTGCAAATTTCTCAGTATGTTTAATTCCCATACAAAAGAATTCATTCTAACTATGGATTTTTTAAATGAAGGTTTTTTTCACATTAACCTCATTATATTTAAAAAAAAAAAATGAAAAACAAAATAATTTTGATTTTTTTATGTTTGTTCCTCATATCAAAATCTTTTGAAATTAAAATATCATCCAATGATCCATTTATATTTGAAAATTCAACGAGATTAATCTCACATCATTTAGGAAACATAATGATTGGAAATAAATTAAATGGCAAGATTGGAGAATGTATGGAAGAATTGATAATAAAATATGAAAAAAATAATTTCTTTTTGAATAATAATCCAAACAAAATACCTGATTCCATTAATGGAATACAAATCTATATTAAAGGAAGATGTGATACAGATCATATAGAAGAAATATTAAGAAATAAATTTTCAATCAATGCTTCTTATTTAAAATTTGGTGATTATATGAATGGGAAATTGTTATATCTTCCACAAAATGAAAATTATACAAATGATTATCTCTTTGATTTGAAAAACAAATTGAATGAATTAGGACTTGATATATCTGATAATCTAAAATTTGAATATACTTTGTTGAATGAAGAAGAAACTGTTTTATTGGAAACATCATTTCAATCAATTTCAATTATAATCTCAGAAGAATATGATTATTCCATACTTAATCTCAAAAATGGAGAATCAAGAAAAATAAAACTGTTTGAAAATGAATTAAAAGATACAAAAATCGAAAAAAAAAATGACACAAAAACCTTTAAAGCAGAGATTCAAAGAAGTATCAAAGAAAATGGATTTCACAAAATAATAGAAAATAAAATTTCTTTAAAAGAAAATCTTTCATTAATAACTATCAATGACAACAAAGATGGTAAGTCGAATTATTGTGAATTGAAAATATTAGAAAGATTTCCTGATTGCATTTTTGTGGATCCTTTTCAATTGAAAGAAATTTCTCGAATGAACCCTAATATCACATTCACCAATTTCGGAGAGATAGATCTTGAAAAACCCTCCTCCATCACACCTCAGATTTATATGGAAGTTACCATCAAAAACATTTTTTCTTCTCCAAATCTAATTGAGGAAATCTCCTATCCTATTCATTTCAGATATCTTGTTCCAAATTCTTCTCCTTACTTAAATGTTTTTATTTATTCTCCTTCTTATTTTATTTCATGTTCTCCTTCTTCTCTTCCTGATTCTCCCAATAAAAGTTTCACTCCTTTGTCCCACTCTTTTATTGATCCTATTGTGGTAGTTTTACCGACTGGTTTAGTTCATCACTCTGACATTGTCCGTTTTATGACCTTTTCTCTTCCTTTTCTTGCTTCTATTTTTGTTATATTTTTTATTTTTATTTATTCTGACAAAAAAATCAAAGATAATTAAAATTAATCAACATTTTGAACATTCTTTTAACATGGGATCTTTTGGGAGGATGTTTGGGGAATATGAAATCTTTTAATTTTTGATTATTCTATCTAAATCTTGAGAAAAACAATAATCAAATTAAAAAATGTAAAAAGCCCGAAAAGAGCTCAACAAAGGGTTTGAAATATATAAAGAAAATTAAAAAAAAAATTGAAATGATTGAAGAAATAAATGATGATCAAAATAATGTTAACGAACAGATAAATCAATTGGCGGAATGGATCAAAGAATCTGATTATATTTTGCTTGGAGGCAAATATTTTTCTAAATTCCCCAATAAATAATTTCTGACATTCACTATTTAGGAGGCGCTGGAATATCAATACCCGCAGGTGTCGATTATACTTCATCGACTGTTCGAGAATTTTAATGTCAAAAAAAAATTTTAAAATTTCTTTTTTCATAGATATTCAAAGAGTATTATCCTGCAATGTATGAATTGGGATTCAGGAATTGTTGTAAATAACATTTTATTTTCAAAATTAATAAAATGAATTATCAAATTGTAGATCAATTCATTGGATTCAGAGATTGGGGTATAGAATTTTTGATTTTTTTTTTTTTTTTTTTTAAAATTTTCAAATATAAAAAAGCCAAACATACAAAAGAACCAGAGTTATGTAATTATTAATTCATTATTAATGTTTAAATTGGAACTAATTTTTGGGAGAGTAGTGAAATGGGGTTACCTTGCCACTCATTTTTATAAATGTGGTTTTGTGGTTGGAAATGGAGCACAAATTTACAAAGATGTGTTGAAATTAGTAGAATCAAAAGAAGATTATTTTGGTAAAAAATTTCAAATTATTTAAAATTTGAACTTTTTCTAATTTTAAAAAGTAATAACTTCAAACGGAGATAATTTATTTGAAAGAAATAATTTTGATAAACAAAAAATATATGCTCCTCAAGGAAGTTTTGGAATGTTTCAATGGTAAATATTTCATTTTAAAAAGTTTTGTTAAATCTGAATAATCTATAAAAATAAAGTGCAAAACCTTGTGATCAAAAAGCATACTGGGATAATCATGAACAAATTAAGGAAATATACGAAAATGTTGACCAAAAAACAAGTCATCTCAGAAAAGATAAAGAACATCTCATTCCAAAATGCCCACACTGTGGTGGGTCTGTCAGTGTAATCTTTTTTTTTTTAAAGATTTACAATTAAATTTCTTTGGAATACAGCTTAATTTGAGGGGAGGAGATTATTTCATTGAATTACCCCAAGAAGAAAATTTAAAAAGATTTAATGAGTTTGTAGACAAAATTTCACAAACTGGAAAAAAAGTAGTTGTACTAGATGTTGGAAGTGGGTTCAACACACCGGGTGTTGTTAGGTTAAGAGTAAATTTTTTATTAATCATTAATTTATTATTTTTTTGGACAAATTTACTTTTCTTGTTTAAATAGGTTGAAAAAATAGCTGCAAAAATTCCAAGTGCAAAGTTTGCCAGAATTAACTTGATGCATTCTTTTCTTCATTATAAAGAAATGTTAGAGGAAGGGAGATCCATTGGAATTCCTATCCAGTGTGACACTGCTTTCAAATTGTTAAACGAAAAATTAAAACTTTAATTAAAATAATTTTCCATTTTAAAAAATTCATGATAAAGCCTTTTATTCACATTCAAAGTTTTTATTTTTGGGTTTTTTCTAAGACCTTCTATTCACATTTAACAAATTATTTTATTTTTAATTTTTGTTAAGACTTTTATTAAATAATTTTTTTCTTTTAAAAGAATTGAATTCACAATTTAGAAGGAATCTTTCTTTCCATCATAACGTAGTACTTTTCGAGTGTCTCAAGAGTCTCCCATGTTCCCTTCCAACCTATTTATTTGTAAATTAAACATTTATTAATTTTTATGAAACAAATGTGTAAATAAAAGAAATGATAATTACCATCAGGTATAACGAAACAATCTCCTGGCCCAAATGTTTTATCATCGTTTGCAGAGACAAGTCTTACTTTGCCTTTCAATATGTGACAGTATTCTTTTTTTAAAAATTAGTTAATCTTTGTAAAAGTAATCAATTTTTGTATAACCCTCTCCTACTTGTTCGAAAGACCACTTTAATTGAGATATTATTAAAATAATATCATAATTTTATTTTATTTTTAATTCAATTTATTTTAATTGAAATATATTTTGATTGAATTTCTTTACCTTTCCTACACTAAATTTGTAAGGAATATGAAAAATATTATAAACATATTTTTATCTTAATTAATATTTTTACGTTGAACACCATTTTCCTCCATAAAAAGAATTTGTTTGGTCAGTATATGCATTTAATAATTTGGTTTTTGGATTTCCACTGATTATATTTTCTAACAATAGAAATTCATTCATTTGGGATAAAAGGGAATTTTTGCGTAAAGAATTGATTACCAGGAACCCCATCTTCAAATTTCACATTAGAGTTATTTATTTGGATAATTTTTGGGATGCTCATCTTGATTGAATTCTATTCTATATTTTTATTTTCAATTTTTTTTTGTTTTTGTTAAACTGAAAAGATTTTAAAAATATTGCTTCTTCTTTTGAAGAAAATTAAAGATGATGATTGTTTTAAAGAAATTTCTTTCACATTTTTTATTTTTTTAATTTTTACAAATAAAAATTGAAATTGAACAACTGAATAATAGAGATAGGTTATCTTCATGAGGAATTATAATTCTTTGCAAGAAAATGTAAGATTTAAATCAATTTATTAACAATTAATTTTTGAGGAATCAATATCAATCAATTTTCAATCACTAGTTTCTAATAAAGAGTGTCGGGAATAAAATCTTAATGTCCCTTTCACCTGTGCCTTTAAATAAATTTGAAAATACGATCAATTTCCTTGATTTCAAAAATTTTGAATTCACCCATCAAAATTTGTCATCACTTGATAGAATTACATCATTATTTCAATTCATAAAAGAAATAGGTAAATTATAAAGTTCTATCATTCTTTAATTTCGAATATTTTATTTTATTCAAGAAATGATCGAGGAATTATTTTTGTCACACAATGAAATCAATGATGAATCATTATCAAGTTTGGTGCGATTGATAAAGAACAGAGAGAACAAATTAAAAATAAAACATTTGAAATTAAATCAAAACAAATTAAGTGAAAATGCAATTGGGGTATTGTTAGAATTGATAAATCACACAGAAATCGAGATTTTGAACATCTCATTCAATCCCAACATCAAATATCTCTCCGCTTTATTTCTTTTCATCTCCACATCAGAACATATAAGGGAATTGTATTTGTCAGGATTGGATTTGGAGAAGGATGATCAATTAGATCTTTTGAAGATGTTGCAGGCAAATAAAAATCTCAAATTATTGGATTTATCTTCAAATAGATGGACAGGAAACAATTTATCCAAATTCATCACAAGTATTCATGAAAACAATTCATTAGAAAGCCTTGATTTATCAAATATAAGTAATCAAATTTATAAATATTTTAATATCTTAGATTTTTACCCTTTTTTTTATTTAAAAAAAAGGTATCCCTGATAAACAATTTGAAGTTTTGTGTGATTACTTGACAGGTTCATTAAAGAGAGAACAACTCAACATACAAACTTTGATTCTCAACAACTGCAAGCTGTCAAGTAACTCTTCAACACAACTGGGGAAAGCACTGGAAGCCAACAAAAAGATTGAAAATTTGCACTTATCAAAAGCTGCCAATCTCACTATTAATTTCTTTCAATCTCTCTCTAAAAATGGGACAATTAAAGTGATAAATCTTTCTTTTGTTACTCTAAACAACAAAACATTGGCGGCCCTTTCGAATTCAATGAATCCTAATGGCTTGTTTTCTCCAGAGGAAATCAATTTATCGAACAGTGGGTTTTGTTACTTGGTCAGCAACAACACTTTTCAGGATTTCATCACTGCTTGTTCCAACACAAACAACTTGTTGAAACTCAATTTTAGTAACATAAAAACGACGGAACTTGCTAGAATATCTATGATGGCAACCTACTTGGCGAAAAATCCTTACCTCACTCATTTTGATCTTTCAGGAAACAAAATTACAAGTTATGCCTCTGAAATCCTCAAAGCCCTCCCTTTCAACAACAACTTGAAGGAACTCAATTTGTCAAACACAGGTTATATTAACAAAGGGGAAGCTGAAAAATACTTCAAAACAAGTTTTTCTTTGGAAAAGCTCCACATCTCCAACTGTTCCTTTGAAAGCAAAATTTCCACCTATCGCAACTCTGAGACGGAAATTACCATAAGGGACCTTGATTTAAGTCAACATTTTTTAGTAAAAGGAGAACAATCTTTTACAGAAGAAAATGAGAGACTCTCCTATGCATTAGATTCAAAACCTAAAGTAAAATTTTTACAATTTATATTTCATTGTATATTTTATTTTTATTTTTAAATTTATTTTTATATTTATTTTTATTTTTATTTTCATTTTTATTTTATTTTTATTTTTCAAAAATATTAATCTAACTTTAAAGTTGGAGCGAGTCAGAAAAATTACTTTGTTCAATACTAAAATAGATTCGGGTTTAGACGAAAGTATTTGCCAAATCCTCAAAAATCTTGACACTCTGTGCCTCAGAAAAAATTCTTTGTCACACGTCCCACCCCAATTTATACATCTCCAAAATCTCAGAAAGTTAGATCTGAGTGACAACCACATCTCATGCATTGGAACTTTATCAAAGATGCAGAACATAGAAGAATTGAACATCAACCATAATCACATCATCGTTTTGATTGGGGCAGCAGGAGACATGATCAACTTGAAGAAATTGGATGCCAGAAACAACATGTTGGATACTTTACCTTCGAGCATTTCCAAGCTTAAAAATTTGCTAGAGTTTGATCTTAGGGGGAATCCTTTGAGGATGATCCCCAATTACTTGTCAAAATCCAATTCCTTCTTTTTTACTCAGAGTGACAAGGTCATGAAGAGTCTTTTCGTATATTTGGGCTCTTTGGATTATGGAGAAGAAGATTCTTTTTGTGACAATATTTGCAAGTTGATGTTTGTTGGGGATGGTTAGTTTTCAATCACTCTTTAATTTTTTATTTTTTATAAGTTTTTTATTTTCAAATTTAAAGGAGGTGTAGGAAAAACAAGCCTTTTGGTATTAACAAACGAGATATTTTTTATTTTTTTATTTTATTTTATTAATAGAATTCTTTGAGTAACACAAAAAAACCAACAGAGACTATCGCAACAGAGTATTTTTTTTTTTTTTATTTGTTCCATCAAAAAACTAATTTTACCAAAATAAAATAATAATAAAAATAAAAGGGGAATAGATATCAAAAAGTTACTGATACAAGGAATTACCAAAAATAAAAGTGTAACTTCAGTTGATTTTGATTGTTACGACTATGCAGGACAAGATATTTTCTATTCGAGGTAAATTATAAAACATATTTTTTTTTCATTTTAATTCTTTTTATTTTTCTATTATTTTATTTTTATTTTTCATTTTCTTTCGTTATTTTTTTTTATTATAAATTTTTTTTTATTTCTGAAAGCCACAACTTCTTCTTATCATCTCAAAAGTCAATCTACTTGGTAATGTTCAACGCAACAAGGGGAGATGTAAGTAAAGTTCACTACTGGCTCAACACCATCAAAATCAAAGCAAAAAACTCTCCCGTGATAATTATTGGGACTCATTGCGACAAAGCCAAGCCAGCCCACCTCAAAGATGTTCAAGAGAAGATTAAAAATGAACTGAGACAATTTCGCATCAACCACATCCTCTTTGTTAGCAGTGTATCAGGTGAGGGAATCAAAAACTTAAAGTCAATTTTGCTCGATACTGCTGTCGATGAAAAATTGGTTGGTGGAAAAATCAGCAAAAAATGGAATGAAATTGGAAAGACAATGGTCAATTTGAGGTATATTTTTTGATTATTTTATTAATTTTTTTTGAATAATTTTAATTTTATTTGATTTTATATTTTAAAAAAACTGATTTATTCATTTTTATTGTGATTAATACTTTCATTTTTATTTCGCTTTGTTTTATTATTTTTATTTATTTAATATTGTATAAACAAAGGGAGGAAAATAAAATTTTGACAGCTCCAAGACAATCCGAAAGTAAGTTCAACAGGCTGAGTTTGTGTTGGTTCGGATACCTAGAGTATGCCAAAGGATTCGAAATGACAGAAGAACAAGCAAAATCTGCACTTGAATATCTCCATGATTCTGGCTATTGTAACAAAAAAATATAAAATAAGATTTCATTATATTTTATATTTTTTTGTTTTTTGTTTTTTATTTTATTTTTTTTTACTTTTTTTTTTTCTTCATTTTATTTTATAGGCTTATATTGGGACGAACCTATGCTCAAGTCGGAGATTTTTATAGATCCACAAAAAATTTCAAATCTCTTGTCATCTATCATCACTTTTTCTCACAATTTCATCAACGATGGGAAATTAAGATACAGCAAATTAAATCATATTTGGTAAAAAAATTTTTTAAATTATTTAATTCTTCACATGAATTCATTTTTTCAAATTTATTTTTTTAAAAAAATAATCCAATTAAATAATTAAAATTTAAAAATGAAATTATTGAAAAATTTTTTTACATTATTTAATTCTTTCTTCATATTAATTCTTTTTTCAAATTAAATTTTGTTTTTTAAAAAGGCCTGATTATGATAGAAATTATTGGGATGCTTTTTTGTTGATTCTCGAAAAGATGGAAATGATTTATCCAATGAAACTCCAAGAAAAAGAAATCCAACCCACCCAAAATTTAACAAAGTCTCAACAAACTCCGCTACCCTCTCAACAACAAGAAAAAGTATTTTTAGTTCCTTCTTTATTACCAGAAAATCAGCCCTCTTTAGAAGGATGGAACTCTTACGTTTCTGAAGAAGAATATGAAGTTGGAAGGGTTTTCCAGTTTCAATTTTTGCCCATTGGTATATTTTTTATTTTTTATTTTTTATCATTTTTATTTTTATTTTTATTTTTATTTTTATTTTTATTTTTATTTTTATATTTTTTTTTTTTTTTTTTATTTTTATTTTTATTTTTATTTTATTTTTTTTATTGGTTTATATTTTTCATTTTTTTATTCTATTTTTTATTTTATTTTTTTATTTTATTCATTATTTTTTATCAAAGGTTTCTTTGCAAAATTGATTGTTCGTGTGTTGTATTGGAATTTGGATCTCGTCACTGCTTGGAGAACTGGTGTTTTGGTGAGACTAGAAACTCCCAAAATAAGCGAACTTGCTTTGTTGACTTTTAACTCATCAAACTACACCCTTAGATTACGTGTGAGGGGTCCTTCAAATAAGATGGTAAATAAAAAATATTCAATATTTTATTTTTAAATCTTTATCACAATTTTTGTTGTTATTTTTTAAATTTTTATTTCAATGTTATTTATTTATCATTTCTATTTTAATTCTTTTTTTTAATTTTTTATTTATTACTTTTTTTATTCATTTTTTATTTTTTAAATTTTATTAATTTTTATTCTTAACACCTTAATATTTTTTTAATTTATATATAATCTTTGACAGGGAAATTTGCTTCAATACTTGGTACAATCCATCACAGATTTGATTTCACAGTTTTTCGATACCAGTTACGAGATGTTCGTCCCATGCACTCATTGTATGTCCAACCAACAATTTAGAATAGATCCCTTTTATTTTACTGTTCCCTATCTCATTCAATGTATCACTGAAAAGCAAAGAGTGGTATTTTGCAAAGGCCTTGAATCTCGGTAAGAAAATTTTAAATTTTTTTTTTTTTTTTTCGAAATAAATTTTAAAATTTTTTTAAAAGACCTGTTGTCATTTCTAATTTATCTCCTGGTAATATAAATAACATTTATTTTTTGAAATTCAAGATTTAATTTCTTTTTATAAAAAATTTTATTAAATTAATTTTTGAAATCAGATTTGGCGTTGTCAGACAGTGCAGCAAACATTATTGAAGGAGGAGAATTAGAAATGGGATCGTTATTAGGAGAAGGAGGTTTTGCAAAAGTTTACAGGGCTATCTACAAAGGTTCTTTTTTTAAAAAAAAAAATCACAGATTGTAATCAATCATTATTATTCAAAAAATAGTTCTTTAAAAATTTTTTTATTTAAATTTTATTTAAATTTTTTTAATTAGGAGGGACAGTTGCTGTGAAACAATTAAACAGTTTAGAAACTATTTCTAACAACACACCAAACACACCCAGAGCATCATCGGGTCTCTCCAAATCATTCATGTCTATTTCCTCTGAAAGCAGCTCTGTCGATCATGAAACATTGAATTCATACTCTGAATTTCAACGAGAATGCTGGATTATGTCAGGAATTGGTCAGAAAAATTTTTTTTTAAAAAACTAAATAATATGAACTTTATTTTAATTAACATTTATTTTAATTTACATTTATTTTAATTATTTTAAATTTAATTTTAAATTAAACTCATTCAAATAGATTCTCCGTATCTCGTTAAATTGGAAGGTATTGTAATGGAACCATTGTCTCTTGTCATGGAATTTTTGCCTCATGGTTTCTATTTTATTTTTTATTTAAAAAAAATGATTTATTGAAACACCTTTAACCTTTTATTTTCATTTTTAAGAATTTTTAAATTTTATAATTTTTTTTGAAAAGGATCTTTGTATCATTTGATTCACGATAAAGAAAAGTATCCCACATTAGAAACAGAATACATAATGAAAGTATCACAAAACATTGCACAAGGGATGAGGGTGTTGCACAATTCTATTCCTCAAATCATTCACCGTGATCTCAAAAGTCCCAACGTCTTAGTGACCAGTTACAATAAAAACGATCCTGTGGTTGCGAAAGTTGCAGATTTTGGTTTGAGCAGATTTTCATTTGGAAAAATGAATGGAAGAAAAGTTTGGAACCCTTACTGGTATCTTTCATTTTTTAAAAAAATTTTTTTTTTTAATTTCTTTTTAAGGTTGGCTCCCGAAATCTTGAGTAATTTACAATATGATGAGAAAAGTGATATTTACAGGTATGATTTCCTTTCAATCTTTGAAGCTTTCTAAAATTAACTTATATTTTTATTAAATATTTTAATTGTTTGAATATTTTAAAATATTTTTTATTTAATTGTGATATCTATTTTTTTAATTAAAGCTTTGCGATAATATTGTGGGAATTAGTTGCAAGAAGCCATCCATTCTCAGAATATGACAAAGTGTACAAATCAGGACCAACAATAAGACTAGAAGACGACATAGTGGAGGGATTGAGACCAACCATCCCAAACAATACGCCCCAACATTTCATTGACCTCATCGCCTCTTGTTGGGACAAAGACCCCAACAACAGACCTTCTTCCCAACAAATTGTTGATAACTTGTCTCCTTATCTCCCTTCTGGTGGACAAGAGCTCTTTGATAATTTCGTTCCAACAAATTTATTGAATCGTGATATTGACTTACCTGTTACGTAATCTTCTGTTTTTTTCTTTAAACTATTCAAAAATTTTATTCATATCATTATTAAATTTTAATTTTAATTTTAATTTTTATGTAGAAAATGAAATTAATTTCATTTTGATTTATTTTTTTTTTATTAGAGGACTCAAAAATTCTTCAGTTCTTTCATTTTCTGATAATTCACTTGGCTCTTCAACACATTTCATACCTAGATTTAATTCTTTGCAATCATTTAATTCTGTAAAAGTTGATAACACTGTTTGCAAAATTGTTTCTTCTTCAAATAAATTGTTTGTAAAATCTTTTAAAAAATAAATAATTTATAAATTTGATTATAAATAAAATAATATAAAATATTAATAATATGCAAATAATTTAATAATAAAAATTTTTTTTTAGGCTGGTTTTTCAGATGGAAGAGTTGTTGTGTATGATAAAGATAATTTAAAGTTGGAATCAACCATTACTCCTAAATTAAAAAGCCCAGTTGCATCCATGATCATTGTAAATGAAGAATGTTGGGTGGCTTTAGGTAAAAATAAACATCTTTAAGATTGGTTTTTTCAAAACTCAATTACATTTTTCTATTTATATTTTTTTTCCATTTATTCTTTCATTTATTTTTAATTTGATTATTTTTTCAAAAAAAAAAAAATGAAGGTAATGGAACATTGTTTACATTGTCTGCGTCTTCTTTTAAAAAAACAAATGAAACAAAACTTTCTTCTCCTGTTTACTGTATGGCCGTCATCAAATCTCTTGCCAAAGTAGAAGAAAAAGAAAATTTCATACTTTGTTCTCAAGTGGATGGAAAACTCGTTCTATTTTCTTCTTTCAATTTATCTGTTAAATGGGCAGAAAGTTCAAAACGCTTCAATCCTTCTAATTTTGTAACTTGCATTCTAAATCACCAAAACCATGTGTGGATTGGGACTTCCAAGGGTATTTATTAATAAGTTTTTTTCATTTTTTTTTTATTTTTTTTATTTTAGGAGATATTATCATCTCAGCACCCAAAATCCCTTTCGAAAGACTTGGCTCTTTTGACAACATCCATCATGGCTTAGTATCTGATTTGATCTCAGTAGACAGAAGTACAGTTTGGTCATCATCACATGATAAAAGAATACTCGTTTGGGAAGCCAATGGAGACAACATTTCAAAAGGTAATTCTCACATTTTTTTAAATAATTCAAAAAATTATTTAAAAACTTTAAAAACAAAGCTTTGGAACTGAACGTTCATTCTTCAAAAATAAATTGTTTGGTCCAAACAAGTGATCATGTTTGGAGTTGCTCAAATGATAAATCAATTTTCGTGTGGGACAAGTACTCGCGTGTTTTATTCAAAGAAATTCCTTTTGCTCATCAAGATTCTGTTCTTTGTGCAACCCAGATAAATGATTTCGTTTACACTGGTAGGTTTTTTTTAAACTTTTAAACATAAGGAAAAATAATTTGCAAATTATGCGAATCACATACACTGTATGTAATATCAATTGTAAATTAGAAGTTATATCTCCAATATAGAGATGAATGATTTTTTTTATTGTGTTAAAAATATGTGTCCAGACACATATTAAAAAAGAAAAAAAAATTTCCCCTTATGAAATTAAACTTTTTAATTAAAATTAATCTCTACAGGAGCTGCATCTCTTTGTAAATCTCTACATTGTTGGTCATTGACTATCAGCGATTCAATTGAAAATTCATTGTTAAATCAAGTTAACAATCCGTTGAAATTGGAAGAAAACATTTCTGCATTTTGATAGTTTAAGTTTTTAAATTAAAGATTCTTTTTAATCATTATCCTCTTTCCAATAATGCTTAACTAGAGAAAGAAGTTTAATGAGAAAAAAGATATTCAGAAAAATAATTATTTTAAAATAGTCAAAGAACGCACTTAAAAGAAGAAATGATTCACAAAGATTTACATTAAAGATTTAATTATTATTGACAAGAAGATTTTCCAGGTATCTTCTGATATACTTGAAAAGTAGATAGCAAAAAAGAATCATTAAGGGTACTATAAATAGTTTTGAAAACTTCATCGTATCTCCGACCAACAGCCTCCAAAGAAAAGAGTCGTATAGCCCGTTCTCTGATGTACTCTCTATCCAAATATTCAGCTTCTTTAATAGCCAGAATCCACTCCCTAAAAGTGTTACATCTTACAAAATTGCAATGAAAATGAACAAACAAATCAACATTTAATTAGATTAATATTGTTTTTAAATCACCTAAAACCTGTTACTCCATGCTCAACTGTTTCTGCGAATGCCCCATAATTAGTTGTGATACTCGGAATTCCTAATTTTTTAAATAAAATTAAACAATTTTTTTTTTATAAAGTTCATTTACCACACATCTGCGCTTCTACAATCGACCCACCAAAAGGTTCTACATACAAAGTTGGGAGAAGTATTGCTATGGCTAAGTTATAGAAATAAGTTTATTTACAATTATAAATTATCCATAATTTATAAACAAAAACCTCCTTTTAAAAACTCGCTCCTTTCATTTCCTTCCAAAGATCCATAATATTTTACATTTGGCAAATAACCTTTAAATCATTAAATTTTAAATTTTTTCCGGAATTAAATATGAAAAAAAAAAATCAAATCATTCAAATAATTAATAAATAATCTATAAATCTTATTTAATAAAAAATGTAATCAAACTGAATTATAATATTTACCAAAAAATTTTTTAAAGTCGCCTTGACCTGCAATTTTGAATTCAACATCTTTTAAATATTGTGCCAATCTGACAATTTGGTAAATTCCTTTTTTAAGTAAATTTTTTATTTTTGAAAAAAAAAAAATCACGATAAAAATTTTAAAAAAAACCTTTGCTCTCTGTTATTCTTCCCATGTAAACCACTGATTTTTTATTAATATTTAATGAAGAATATTCCCATTCATTTTTATCAAAATAATTTGGAACAACAAATTGGTTGGAGCTCCTTTAAAAAAAAATCTTTTCAAATTTGTTTGTCCAAAAAAAATCATTTCAAATTTTTTTTGTATATATTTTTTTTTTTTTACATTTTTTTTAAATTTTTTTTTTTCTATTTTACATCTGATTTTCTGCACCTATTAGATAATAAAGCCAAGCAAATGATTCATATATTCTATATTCTGCAAACGATTCGAAATATCCTATTCCCGTTTCTATATGGAGCACATCTGTAAAAATCTCCTTCAAGACACTATGTGAAGTGCCAAATGGGTGCAAAACAAAATCATTCCGCTTCAGTTTTTTTCTCATTTCCTTAATTAATTTCTCTTGGAAAAGAAGATGATAATCTGATCCCTAACAAATAAAATTTATCAAAAAAAATAAAATTAAAAAAATTAAAATTAACTATGATTGCCAGTTCTCCAAATGTTACAAAATTTTTGGGTAGCAAAAGATTTAGTTCTTCCTCTGTTAATAGCTGAACAAATTCGTCGGCTCCAGATTCAGTGAAAGCATTTCCATATTCTATGATTTTCCAACCATACATTTGCATCATCTTGGAAAATTTTAATACTTTTCCAGTGTAAGCACAGTGACTATATTTTCTTTTCATTCAAAACAAAAATTTAAAAAATAATGCTTTCCACTCATCATCTTACTTGCATGTGATTGTGTGAAATAATCCGATCATATGGAGAATTGGTTTGTCTATTGTTTTTATAGGTGATCCCACTCTTTTTGGTTTCAATATCGGAGGATTGGATGGAAAAAATTCTTTATCGATGACAAGATGTTGGATGATGATGAAAATGGGAATGAATATAAAAAAAAGGAAGAAAATGTGTTGGTTTTTGAAACGTATCATCCCCCTTTTTTTTTTTTAATATTTTTTATAAATTGACACTATTTTTTTAAAAAATTAAAATTATTTATTTGGAATTGATTTTGTACAAATTTTCTGCCTCATATCTCTCAGATTATTCAAAGTTATTTTTATGCAACTAATATTATGATGATCCAAAATATATTCAGAGATGAAATTTACAACTCTTGATGCCTCAAATTATTATTTTCAAAACTATTTTGGGGATGTTTTTTATCTTTGGGAGAATTACATTCTTTCTTATTCTCCAATGAACAAGAAGATCCCATCTCCTTTGTCTTCATACCCTTCTCCAGATCCATCTTCCTTCTGAATTCCCTCTGTTTATCGCCCAATTCCTTCAATTCCTTCTCTTTATTCTTTTGGGAATCCAAAAGCTTCTTTAAATTCTCTTCATTATTTATGATGGGCTTTGGCTTTGGTTGTTTTTTTTTATTTCTGTGTAATCTGGACTGAAATTCTTTAGACAAATTATTCAAATAACCAGAGATGACCTCTTCTGATAATCCTTGTTCTTCCAATTTCGCTTTCAATTTCTCCACAGCCTTCAACTCAGTCTTTATCATTATCTCATCCTCTTCATCTTCAGTAACTATTTCTCCCTTTTTAACCTTATTGGAAATATAATAGGCATAATCCCTGAAGGCTGAGCTCTTAGCATTTCTGATTGCCACATCTATAGAAAAGCAATAAATAATGGAAAAGAACAAACATAAAATGAAAAACAATAATAATTTCATTTTTTTTATTTTTTTTTTTTGAATTGAATCAATTTTGGAAGAATACATTGAACATCCATATAGGTTTGTTATAAAAATATCACTAATTATTCTTTGATGGAACATAAATTTTCAATTCAGTGGGCAATTCTTCATCCGTATATAATTTTTCAGAGAAATAAATACGTCTGATTCTTGTGTTTGCATTGAAAGTGACCCTCAATGTCTCAGAATAATCCGTATTGTACGCTGTTCTTACATATTGTTCCAAATCAATTTGAATCACATTCCATCCTTCATCCAATCTCAATGGCATCGTGCAAATCTCTTCAGTGAGACGAGATTTCTCAGTAAAATTGGAACATCTGAATCTTCTGATTTTATCTCTTTTATCCTTTATTTCTATTTCAAAAGAAAACAATTTCTTCATCTTTGCAATATGTTAGTAATTAAATATATAACTATTATATTGATTTATTTTTTTAACTATTAGAATAGATAGATAGCTTTGATAAAAATGGAAAATTAAAAACATTTTTGCATTGTATTATCAAATATGGATTGGTAATTCCCAATGTCAGATGTGGTCTTGAAGGAATAGTGATATATGTTTTTGCAAGGCTTCCTTCTGTGGAGATATCAATCACATTACTCTCTAATTCTTCATCTCTTACTATTTCAACCACACCATTATCATCTTTTGATGTTTTTTGAGAAATATAAATGAAATTATCGCAATATTTCTTCTATTATCAATTTACCTTTTATAGTTTGCCACATTTGAAGTGGTTTGGTTCCCAAACTGTATAATATAGAAAGAAATCCAACTGATTATTCAATGGGAGGTATTAATTTAAATATAGGAATGATGAAGGACAAGATACCTTTTTGATAAAAATTTTTGAGCATTTTTTTTTATTTTTAATAATTAGATAATCCAATGAGATCTCAAGATATGATTAAATATGGAACATGCTTTTTCAAAAATGTCTTTAATTTTTCAGTTCTTGGAATGGAATCTATTTGCTCTTTTCCAAGGTTTTAAGATCATTAGAATATACTTGAAAAGAGTTAAATCTATTTCTCCACTTTAATCTCTCAAATGGAATTATTGCACCATCTTGTATCAATTTACCAATTAAATCAGTGATTTCATTATTTTCTCTAAATTGGGATTCATTTTTTGTGGATCAAATTTTTTTTTTAGAAAAAGGCTTTAAATTGAAATATCATTAATCATTGAAAATTAAAAACCAAGAATTTTTGAGCATTATAAAGATGTTTTCTTATCAATGAAACTAAAGATCAATTTTTTAAATTTGTTAAAAATAGAAGAAATGTTTTGAATTGTTTGTCCAAAAACAAATTAAAATTTAAAAAAAATAAAATAAAAATGATTCCTATCCACTCTTTGACAATTTTTCTGATTTTGAGTTTTCTTTTCATAGGATATTTAAATGGATCAATTTACATATCACCCAATGGAGTAGATAATGCCAATTGTGGAAATTACACCTACCCTTGCTTATCATTAAATTATGGAATTCAAATATCAAATGGAGAATCGGTAAAATAGAGATGTAGATATTATTTTGGACTTACCCTTTTTTTGATCAAAGATAATTCTATATGCAGGAAGATATTTTCTCAATTCTTCTATAAATTTCAGCAATAATCTAAATATAATTCCATTTGATTACAACAACAAGCCTGTGATAGATATGACCAAATTTAATTGTAAGATGAAAATATTTACAAGAAAATTTAAAATTTTTTTTTTTTTATAAAGTGAATAAATGCGCCTTTAATCCAAGCATCTACAACTCAAAAAAAATAAACATAACTTTCACTGGATTGCAATTCGAAAACATAGGATGTATTTTTCTTTACCAAACATATGGATGCGTCCAAGAAATGACCATTTCAAACTGTACTTTCTTTCAAGCACAATTTTCCCCATATTATTCTATGGCATTTAACCTTCAAGGATCCACAAACTTTAATTTTATAGGAAATCAAGTAATCTCCGTACAAGGTGAAAGGTATTCATTAAAAAATATTTTATAAAAAAATTAAAACAATTTTTAAATTTTTTTAATAGCAACTTGATGTTTTTGTACATTTTGAGTGACAATATCAACATTTCCGACAACAATATCACAAATTTTGGTGGAAACGAATTTTTCCACGCACAAGTGTTCAAAAACGTGAAGGTGTCGAACATGTTGATGTCAAATAGCAAAGGAAAGTCCATCTCTTTGGCACAATTTTCTCAATCGGACGTTTGGAGTGTGCTGGTAGAAAATAGCAAGTTTGACAACAATGTGAACGAATCTGTTTATCTCAGCTCTCGCTCCGAGGATGCAAATATGGTCATTTCTAATTGTGTTTTCTCCAAATTTCAAAATTATGCTGTAAATCTTCAAACAAGTGCAGAGTCAATTAACATCAAAAACTGTACTTTCGAGAATGTTACTTTACCTGACCAAAAAAATATCAAAAAAATTGAGGACGATCCTGTTTATGGAATCGTTTTGAGTTCTCTTTATAGTCCTTCCATTATTATTGAGAACAACAACTTTAATTTTGATGGCATCGCCATTTACATTTTCGAATACGTTTCCTCTGTCCAAATTTCCAACAACTATTTTTCTGGCTCCCTCATCTATTTGCCCAACTACTATGGTGCTTCTTACTTTCCCATTGTCAACATTTTTGGTTGCACTTTTGATGGAGGGAGTGGAATCTCAACTAAACACCATATAGTTCTGAAAGATTCTGTTTTCAAGGGTAACAATAATCAAGGTGTTCTCTTCAATTTTACTTTCACTATTGCCTCTTCTTCGGCTATACAAAACACTTCTTTTTCTGATTTCATTTATAACGTTCCAGTCAGTGTTTATTCTACCACTCTCAACATTACTAACTCTATTTTTCAATCTTCGAAAAACTATTCAATTTTTTTGAATGATACATTCTTAAATTTGTTTGACACTTCTGTATCTCAACAGATTTCTTGTGATCATTCTTATGTGTCTCTTTCTCAAGTCAAGTACTATCCTGGTTTTCAGAGTTGTTTATCTTGTAATATAGGCGGTTTCGTTTGTTTTTTGAGGAACAAATATTCTATCATTTACTTTTCTTCTGCTTTAGTTCTTGTTTTAATAATTTTGTTGTTAATCAGTTTAAAGGTTTCCAAAAATCCTCTTATTTTCTCAAAAAGGGCTTCTTATGAAACGATTAATTAAATTTAATTATCTTTTTTTAATGGTTTCTAATTTATTTATATTCAATTTCATAATTTAAAAAAAATGGAAGTTGAAAAAATTGAACAGAATAATAGTAATGACAATGATTACTTGAATGAAAGTACCAAATTGATTAAAGGAAATATCAGATCTGAAAGAGTTACTTCCAATAAAACTCCTTTTTCCATCAAATTGATTGTTATTTTGTCCATTTTGACAATTATAGTGGCTATTATAATGGCTATTCTATATTCATTGGTGATTAATAAAAATAATGATGATTCTAAATCAATCTTCATCATTTCTGGCACAGCAGCAGGAATATTGATTTTATTGGGTAAAAAAAATAATATAAGAATAATGTTGAAGATATATTCACTATAGAATGCCAATTGAAATACATTTGATCAAATAAATGAAGAATTAATCTAATTGAGATTAAAATGGAGTCTATAAATAGAAAATTGATAATCACTTTAATGGATTTAAATAAAAAATAGGATTGATACTGATATTGTTGATAAAAAGAAGGAAACACAGCGATAAACAAATAGTGGAAGATCTGATCTTCAAAAACAACTTTTCATTCCTCGACGATCTATCAAAGGTAGTAAACAACAACAAAGACGACGAGTACGATAGAATGATAACAGCACTTGAAGAGATATTCAAGTATAAGAACAAAGTGGGGAACTTTTTGGAATACTTCATTAAGAGGGAAGTTTCCAAGTGTGTCTCTATTGGTACTCTTTTCAGGGAGAACACTTGGTCTAGCCGATTTCTTTCTAACTTCTTCAAAGTCCATGCTGCTCAATATTTGTTGGAGTCTGTAGAAACTGAGCTGCAAAAAATTATCAAGGAAGATGAAGATTATGAGGTAAATACAATTTAAAATGAGAGTAGAAACTGTTTCTAAAAAAGTTAAATTTTACTCTACTAATTGTAATAAAAATTAAACTTTATCCATCATAACGCAGATAGATACTAAGAAAAAGAACATCTCAGAGGAAGAGTTCAAAGAGAGATTGGAAATTATCACTACACATGTTCAAAATATTCTAGAAAATTTGATGAAAAATGGAAAACACATTCCACCGTAATTTTTTTTTTTTTATTTATAATTTAATTTTAAATTTTTTATTTTTTTATTTTTGATATAGTTGCTTGAAGTACATATTAAACTTTGCTTCGACCGAGTGCCTCAAAAAGTTTGATAAAGGAACAGAGCTGATAGTGATAGGAAACATGTTGTTTCTGAGATTCGTTTGCCCAGCCATCATCTCTCCCCAAATCTTTGGCATTTCCAAGAAAACTCCTCCCAAGTTTGCAATGAGAACATTAATACTGATCAGTATGGTCTTGCAGATGCTTGCCAATCAAACAGAGTTCTCACAAGAGAAAGGGCACCTTCTCCTTCCTTTTAATGAGCTCATCATTTCTAAATATAGAGGCCCCATCAACTCTTTTATGTCTCGAATGGCTGATGAAGGTGAAGATAAGGAGGATTCTCTTAATCTCTCTCATCAGATCGATTCCAAGAAATATGATTCCCAGCTTTTCCTGATCCGCAACATCATCCTCAAATATAAGGGCAAATTGTTGGATCGTGGTGATAATAAGGATTGGCTTCCACTTCTGGAATCTTTATAAGAATTAATTATCCTCTTTTTGCCTTATCTTCTTGTGTTCCTTTTGTATGATTGATTATTATGAGAATTTCCTTTCCAAAATTTTAATACTAAAATATTCTTTATGATAAATTTTTATATCTCGCAAATGGACCATCTTCTTTGTATTTCTTTTTTTGATTTTCTTGATGAGTTTTCTTTTTTATCTTTTTTTTATTTAAGTTGGAAAAAAATATCGTTTTTAAAAATAGTTTTTCAAAAAATATAAAAATAAAAATAATTAAATAAAAAATAAAAAAAAAAAAGAAAAACTGAAAAAAATATAGGTAAAATTCTAATTTGATTTTTTATATTTCCTTTACTGATATTGTTTTCTAGAATAAAAATAATGGGAGCAAAAGATTCAAAGGTTTGAATATAAAATGATGTTTTATTTGAATTCCTTAACATCAAATTAATTTCTATAGGTATCAGAAAGTGATGTGTTGCAATTGCAAGAATCAACAAATTGTAAAATTCCTTGATATTTATTTTAGACAAAATTTTTTATTATTTTTTATTTAAAAGTCGATAAGGTTGAATTGAAACAGATTATCAAAGATTTCAAAAGATTTTCAGTGAATGATGTACTAACAAAAGAAAATTTCAAAAAAATGATGATTGCATTGCAAGAATTTGGCCTAAGAGATATGAGACAGGATCCTTTCATTGATGATCTCTTCGATCTCTTTGATGAAGATAAAAGTGGGACTATTGATCTCAAGGAATTCTCTTCTGGAGTATCTTTATTGTGCAAGGGAAAACCTGAAGAAAAAGTGGAATTGACATTTAATCTATGGGACGAAAATAAAGATGGTATTTTTATTTAAAATTTATTTCTCTGAATAAGAATTATAAATATGTTTTTTTTTTTTGAATTAACAGGAGTGATTGATAAACAAGAAATGAATAAATTTTTCACATCTTGTTACAGTAATAATTTTTAATTTTTTATTCATAATTTCTTTTTACAAAAACTTTAATATTTAGCTAATGCCCTGAGAATCTTGATGTGCAATAAAAAAAAACCTAAATCATTTATCGGTAAAAAAAACTTCAAATTAATTTAATGAATTAATGAAATTTAATGTTGACCCTTTTGTATTAAAAGATATTTACGCTCCTCAATTGGGAAAGAGTTTGGGTGAGCAAATTTCTTCACAAATATTTGTGCAAGTAGATAAGAATAACGATGGTTCTATTTCTAAGGAAGAATTTTTGGAAGCTTTCAAAATGGGAGTTAACATCACTTGCCAATTCGAAGGTCAAACTTTCAAACAAGTTATTGGTAAGAAAATCTATAATGAAACTATAATTTAAAAAAATCAAATTATTTTCTTTTCTATAGGATTCTATTGAGAAAGAAATTTGAAATGAAATACATTCATTAATAGGAAAAATAAAATGAAATTTTTAATACTTTTTTTTTTTTGTCAAAATTTCACAAGTCAATCTGACAGATTAATAATACCATTTATATTAAAATTAAATGAGGAAATTATAAATGAGTTTTAATCAAATCCGAGTTTGACATATTTAAAGCGTTTAGGCTCTCCTTTTCTTTTGTTTCTCTCCAAAATGTAATCAGAGTAGTTTCCTTCAAAGAAAGTGACTTCGGACTGAGGAATGTGCTCGGTATCCTTGTTTTCAGACAAAGCATCTTCGTATTCCTCATTAGATTCAAAAGCAAGGATGTGGGTACAAGTACGATCTAAGAACCAACGATCGTGAGAAATGATGATAGCAGAGCCCAGATATTCTGAGAGGGCACTCTCCAAGTTCCTGAGAACTTCTATGTCGAGATCATTGGTGGGTTCGTCCAACAACAAAAGATTGGGTGCACTGACAAAAAGAAATTTTTCTTGGAATAAAAAATGAATAAATTTTTTTTTTAAAAGGTAATTACCTTTTGATCATTTTGGCTAAGTGAACACGATTTCTTTCACCACCAGAAAGATACTTGATCTTTTTTTGCTGATCAGCTCCAACGAAACGAAAACAAGCAACAAACTGACGAAGAGACAACAACTTGTCACCTATGTCTATGTCTCCATCTCCATCTGCTATTTCCTCATAAATTGTGTTGTCGTCTTGAAGTGAGTCTCTGTATTGTGTGATGTATCCCACCTAAAATTTTTAAAAAAATAATAAAAAATAAAAAATAATAAAAAAAATAAAAAAAAAAATGTAAAAAGTTTTTATTACCTTCACTGATTCTCCAACTCTTACTTTGCCTTCGAAAGTGGTGTTTCCTTGTGCTTTCTTAGAGGCCCTGTCAATAGAAGTCAATATTTTGAAGAGGGTAGTCTTTCCACTTCCGTTTCCTTTAAAAAACAAAATAAGATATAAAATTATTAAAAATAAAAATATAAAATTTCTAAATTAAAATTTGAAGAATTAAAATTACTTCAACAATCCCCACTGTGGCTCCTGGCGAATTTCAAAAGAAAGATCCTTGAACAAATTCTTGTTTTCCTGTTAAAAAAAAAAAGAAATTAGAAAAATTTCATAAATATTTTTATTTTTAATGCTTTATTGTAATAAATTATTATTTTTCTTTCATTTATTTTATTGTAATTTTTATTTTTGTTTTATTTTTTTACCATCAGGTTCTAAATGATCGTTCCACTTTTGGTGAGCTTATCGACTTGTGTACACAATGTTTGGGAGTCTAGGACCTTTGGGGATCATAGTAATTACACTGTAACTCCTCTTATTATAATCATCCAACATTTCATTATATTTGTTAATACGAGCCTTGAAAAAAATTCATAAAAAATGTGGTTTAATAAACAAAAAAATCTTTAAAAATTAAAAATTAAAAATTAAAAATTAAAAATTAAAAATTAAAATTAAAAATTAAAAAATTAAAAATTAATTAAAAATTAAAAATTAAAATTAAAAATTAAAAATTAAAAATTAAAATTAATAATCAAAAAATTAAAAATTAAAAATTAAAATTAAAATTAAAATTAAAATTAAAAAAATTAAAATTAAAATTAAAATTTAAAAACAAAAATTGTAAATTTTGATTGTAAAAATATTTTGAACCTTATTTTTAGTTTGGCGAGCTTTGGGAGAAGAATTGATCCACTCAACTCCTTCTCCAAAAGTTTTCACGAGCCTTGTTCTGCTTGACCTCGTTCTCGATTCTCTTTGCTTGGCGACGAGCCACTCAGAGTAGTTTCCTTTGAAAGGGTAAATTTCCTCTGTCTATTTCCAAGATCCACCCCGCTATGTTTTCCAGAAAGTATCTGTCGTGAGTCACTGCAAGCACTGTGCCTGTTTATTCCATCAAAAAAATTTTCAAAATATTGACAAATTACAAATATAAAATTGACAAATTTTAAATATAAAAATGACAAATTTTAAATCAATTTTTTTTTTTCAATCAATAAAACTATTTTTAAAATCAAAATTAAAAATATGAATCATTTAATTGAAAAAATGAAATTTAACAAATTTTAAAATAAAAATTAAAACCGTATTTAAAATTTTAAATTTTTTTAAATTTAAAAAAGATAGACAAAAAAAAAAAAAACTTTAAATATATTAATCAACCTTTGTAATCTCCCAAAAATCTTTCCAACCAGGAGACGGATTCGACATCCAAGTGATTGGTAGGTTCATCCTAAATTTTGATTAATTATAATTTATATTTAAAATTATTTTCAAAATTTTGAATTTTTTTTATTTTTTTGTATTTATTTTATCATTTTTTTTTGGATTTTTTTTTTTTGATGAAACTACCAATAAGAGATGTCAGGCTGAGAAATCAACACTCTACAAAGAGCAATTCTTCTTTTCTCTCCTCCTGAAAGATTGTCTATTGGAAAATAAAAATAATAAATAAAAAATTGAAATAAAAAATTGAAATATTTCAAATAAATAATCAAAAGTAAATAATCAAAAATCATTTTTTTTTTTTCAAGATTATATCATTAATTTTTATTTTTTTTTATTTTTAAATTACTTTTTTTTGAATTTTTTTTAATTTATTTTTTTGATTGATTTCTTTTATAATATTGAATTATTTTCTTTTTTTGTTTCAATTTTTATTTATTTTTATTTTTTAATTTTATTTCACAATAATTTTTGAGTTTTATATTTTATTTTTAAAGTATTTTTTTTAGATGTATTTACCAATGGGCTTGACAGGGTTGGGACATTGAAGAGCTTCCATGGCACGGACAGTCATACGATAAAGGTCAACATTAATTCCGTCTTTGTTCATCTGCTCTTCGAAAGACTTGAACTCCTGGGTGATGGAGGGATCTTTGTTGCTTGCTTTGTACTTGTGTTTTAACAAGTGGTATTCGTAGAAGAGGTCCGACAAGTGTTTTGGGAGCCCGCTGAGTACGTTTCCCATCACGTCTCTTGTTGGGTCGAATTCTGGTTCTTGTGCTGCGAAAAATAAAATTAAATAAAATCAATAAAATAAA
This sequence comes from Cochliopodium minus, assembly GCA_024220525.1. NCBI lineage: Eukaryota > Discosea > Himatismenida > Cochliopodiidae > Cochliopodium > Cochliopodium minus. The sequence continues at coordinate 44,723 of JAMYWO010000277.1, forward strand.
AAATAAAAAATAAAAAATAAAAAATAAAAAATAAAAAATAAAAAATAAAAAATAAAAAAATATATAAAAATGTAAAAAATAAAATATAATTCTAAAGAAATAAAATTAATAAAAAAATTTAAATAAATAAAAATTTAAATAAGAAATATGAAAATAATGCAGTTTTTTTTTTTTAAAAAAATAATAAAATAAAAAAATAATTTAAATGAAAATAAAATTAATTAAGTTGTGTCTGATATACCGAGATATCCGATGACTCCTTTTTCTCCTTCGATGGTGTCGATGTACCCTTTGTCATTAATTCTCCTACTGGTGGTTGGCATGATATCCACGAGTCCGTCGAAATCAGTGTCCACTCCTTGAATTACAAGAATGGGAAATAAATGAAAAAATTCAGAGAAATCAATTCATTTTCTCAGAAATGAAATAAAAAAAAAAATTTTTTTTTTCACCTGCCAATATTTTCAATAATGAACTTTTTCCACTTCCATTCAATCCTACTATTCCTATTTTGGCTCCTATAATGGATATATTTTAATTTTTTTCTCAAATATTTAATCCTTTTTCAAAAAAATCTCACCTTGATTTACTTGTACTTCAAATTGATTCAGTAAGGGCTCTTCATTGTCGAGGGTTTTGGTAATATCCAATCTCATTGCCGCCTTTTTGGGATTTCCCTCTCCCCCTTTCAATCTCTTTTTGTTTTGCATGTTATCTGGTATTTTGGTGTCTTTTATCAATCCTTTGTAATCGGGTGCACCTTGTTTATCATTTTTTTGATCTTTTTTCTTTTTATTATCTAGTTGTGAAGATTTATTTAATGTGTGTCACATGAATTATTCAATTGATTCTACCACAGATAATATATTTTGAACAAAAGAGATTAATTTTTTACCTAATTTGATTGATGTGTGATAATGAGGGTTTTTAATGCCCAAATATTTAGATTGTATCAATATTTTGGGGTAATATTTGAATGAGGAGATTGAAAATCTCTTGTTCACAGATTTGAATTGATTGGATGTGATCCCTTTGAATAACTAAAGAAATGAAAAAATATCAAAATGAATAATAATGATAAATTACCTTTGATTCAAATGATTTGAACATTTTTTTATAAATTTTTATTTTAATTTAAAGATAGATTTAATTCAAAAAAGATGGATGTCTAGATTTTTTTAATTCATTTCAATATCCCCTGAAGTCCATTTAGTTCCTTCTTTGTGAGATTGATTTTGTTGAAAGTTTTGGGGAAAATTGTGATTTGAAACAAACTGTTCAGTTTTGTTTTTAGAAAAATGTCTCAAGATCAAAAGAGAAGAAACAGAAACAACAACCATCAGCAAAGGAATTCCAACAGAAAGACCAATAATCACTCCCAAATTTTTTTTACAATTTGAATTCAAAGTTGCCGAAATCGAAACAGAAAGTGAATTTTGTTGATTGAGAAGATTTTGAGAATATTTATCACATTCACTTTTCTTGTATGTTGGTTTCAAAATAAATTGAGAATCATCAAAATTTGTTGTTTGAGAACAATTATAATTGAAAAGTGAAATGTTGTTTGTTGAAGTGTTTTTTGGTCTTTCATTCAAAATGAAAGTTATATTCCCATTCAATTCAACACATCCTGAAACAATAAAAATTGAACCATTTTGATTGTTATTATTATTTTGATCAAAGTTTGAGATAATCACAAAAGTGGAATTCGAAGTTTGATTCAAATTTCCAATAATATTTACACTTGTTGAATTCAAAGTTATTGTTTCTGAAAAAATGATGATTGAATTTGTGAGATTTGATGAAAAAGAATAAACCCATCCATTTGAAGATAAAACACAAGAAATGTTGAAAAAAGAAACATCATTCACAATCAATCCATTTTCTCCACATTTCTCGCAATCAGGAACATTGTACAAACATTTTGAAGGAGGAATTGTTGGAGGGATTGATGTTGTGTAAGTCGTAGAAGTAAAAGAAGGAAAATTTGAAACAGATGGAGGGGTAGGAGTTAATGGAGAAGGGATTATTGTTGAAGGTAAGTTGGTTATGAACGTTGTGGGAGTGTTTGTTGATGGAGATGTTGTAGAGGGAATAGGAACAGTTGGAAAAGATGTAGAAGTATTGAAAGTAGAAGGGGGAATTGTTGAGGAGCTATTTGGACAATTTTGTGATCCATATGAGTAATAATATTGAGATCTTAGCTCATTTCCTCCCCATACTGTTATCTTTTATTTTAAAAAAGTATAAAACATTAAAAAAAATATCAGAATTCTGATATTTTTCTGAACATTTTAATAGGAATTAAAAATAAATGAATGAATTAAATATCACAAAATAAAATATGAATTGAAATTACAAAAAGTTGTATAAAAGTCAAAAAAATTTGTCTTTATTAATAAAATTGAAAAGAATTTAAAAATAAGAAAATGAATGAGCGTGAATCAAAAAATTTTGGATAAAAGTTACCTGATCAAAATCTCTTAAAATGTAAAAATAAAGATCACAAGAATTCAAAGAAGTTGGATCATTTCCAAAACTCAAATTTCCATTACCAACACCTCCATATGAATTGGATTCATTATTGTAAAGAACATTTGTGAAAGTAACTGTCAAATTGCTTGGAGATACAGAAACAATGCTCGATACAATGTTTGCTACAAGTCCAGTGGTTACATTAACACTCCCTGAAAAATATGAATTTTCAACCAAAATTGTTGCACTAACATTACTACCAGAAGAAATCAATCCAATCAACCCTATTGAAATGGTGAACAAAATTAAAATGTTAATAAATATTAAAAAATAAACTAAAATTTAATTTTTTAAGATATAAAAAATTGAGAAAAGTAACTAATTTGTTTAGTAAAAAATTAATAAAAAATAAAAAAATAAAATAAATTAATTATTTTTATTACCTCCCACATTAGATTTTCCTTTTAAAGTAGATTTACAATAACAATCAACGATCCTTAAATTTTGTTGCTCTGCATAATAAAATCCAATAATTCCTCCGATATTTCCTGATGTAGTAGAAATAGCAGTTACATTCGATCCAGAATATAATTCTTTCACTTAAAAAAGTAATTTGAAAAAAATTTTTAGAAGGAATTAAATAGTTAATATTAATTTTTAATTAAAAACTTTACAATAAACAAAACTGTATGATTCTCCAACTTAAATACAAATTGTAAATTAAAAATAAAATAAAAATATTGAAATATTGTTACTGAGAGGAGACACTGCATTAGAAGATGATAAAATTGTTCCTTGAAGCGTTCCACTCTTTGAAATATTACAGCTCGAAACTTGTCCGGCCAATCCTCCTTTTAAATAATAATAAATATTACAAAAAATAAAGATCAAAAAATAATGAGAAATTTTAAATGAAATTTTGAATTAATTATTAAAAAATGAAAATGATGACTTAATTGACAACAAAAAAAAAAAGTATAAAAATAATTTTTTTAAAATGAAAAAAAAAATAATTAAAATGAAAGTTTTATTTTAATACCTGAAAAAGGGTTGTTTGTTTGCATTATCACTTGTGAAGCATTGTTTTGAAATCCTAAATTATGGCAATTACTCATATCTCCTCCATTAAAGTAACCAACTATTATTTTTTTTTTTTTGAAAATATTTACAATTTTTAATAATCAAAAACAAAAAAATAGTTGATTTTATACCAATTCCACCAACATTTTGACTTAAACCAAATGAAGTGATCAATGTATTTTGAACGATACAAGAATCAATAAATCCATTTGTTGAACCAAATAAACCTCCAAGATATCCTGTTCCATTTATAACATTTGAAAGAGATGGATTTGTTGTATTCAAGGTGATATTCAATGCAACTATGTTTGTACAAGATCCACATAATGCTCCAACATATTGAATTGATGAAGAGATATTGAAATTGAGAAGAAAAAGGTTTTTGAAAGTTGGAGAATTCCCACTGAAAAATATTCCTTTCAAAATAAAAAATCAATTTTTTTTTTTTTTATTTTTTTATTTTTTTTTGAATGGTATTTTACCATTTGTGCTTGTGAAATTAATGATAAAGTTGAATTGTCCATCAAGAGTTCCTGTAAAATTTAAGATGCTGACAAAATTGTAATTTGTGCAATCTATTGTTTGATTGAGAGTGTAAATCAATGATGAATTTCCACCAACCATGTTTTGAAGATCACCACAAGATGAAATATTAATAGATTTCACTTCTATCATGAGTAAAGCGAAAATTGTATACTGTTTAAAATTGTGAGAACAATTGTTTTGATTAAAAGATTAAAAATTTCATACCAACGTGTAAAGAAGAATTCTCATTTGAGATTTTATTTTAAATTTTTTAATAATAAAAAAATTAATCATTTTGACTGAGGAAATGATTTTTGGTGGATGTTTTGGGAAGATTTTGTTTTTCCTCTTTAATTAAAAAAAAGTAAAAAAATTAAAGATCTTTCATTTCATTTTCTCCACCTGTCCATTTAGTTAGTTCTTTGTGAGATTGATTTTGTTGAAAGTTTTGAGTGGAGTTGTGATTTGAAACAAACTGTTCAGTTTTGTTTTTAGAAAAATGTCTCAAGATCAAAAGAGAAGAAACAGAAACAACAACCATCAGCAAAGGAATTCCAACAGAAAGACCAATAATCACTCCCAAATTTTTTTTACAATTTGAATTCAAAGTTGCCGAAATCGAAACAGAAAGTGAATTTTGTTGATTGAGAAGATTTTGAGAATATTTATCACATTCACTTTTCTTGTATGTTGGTTTCAAAATAAATTGAGAATCATCAAAATTTGTTGTTTGAGAACAATTATAATTGAAAAGTGAAATGTTGTTTGTTGAAGTGTTTTTTGGTCTTTCATTCAAAATAAAAGTTATATTCCCATTCAATTCAACACATCCCGAAACAACAAAAAATGAAGCATTTTGATTGTTATTATTATTTTGATCAAAGTTTGAGATAATAATAAAAGTGGAATTCGAAGTTTGATTCAAATTTCCAACAATATTTACACTTGTTGAATTCAAAGTTATTGTTTCTGAAAAAATGATGATTGAATTTGTGAGATTTGACGAAAAAGAATAAACCCATCCATTTGAAGATAAAACACAAGAAATGTTGAAAAAAGAAACATCATTCACAATCAATCCATTTTCTCCACATTTCTCGCAATCAGGAACATTGTACAAACATTTTAAAGGAGGAATTGTTGTTGAAGGGATTGATGTTGTGGGAATTGAAGTTGAAGTTGAAGAGGTTGTTGTCGAAGTAAAAGAAGTAAAATTTGAAACAGATGGAGAAGTAGGAGTTAATGGAGTGGGAGAAGCGATTATTGTTGAAGGTAAGTTGGTTATGAACTTTGTGGGAGTATTTGTTGGTGGAGTATTTGTTGGAGAAAGAGTATTTGTTGAAGGAGATGTAGTAGAGGGAATAGGAACAGTTGGAAGAGAAGTGGTAAGGAAAGTAGAAGAATTGGAAGTAGAAGGGGGAATTGTTGAATAACAATTTGGACAATTTTGTGATCCATATGAGTAATAATATTGAGATCTTAATTCATTTCCTCCCCATATTGTCTTTTATTTTAAAAAAGTATAAAAAATTAAAAAGAATATTTAAAAAATTTAAAAAAATGGGAATTTAAAACATTAATAAAAAATAAATTTTATAAAAAATTAAATTAAAAAGAAATGAATTAAATATTGAATAAACATTAAAAATTAAAAATTAAAATATTTTGAACAAAAGTTACCTGATCAAAATCATTTAAAACGAAACAATAAAGATCACAAGAATTCAAAGAAGTTGGATCATTTCCAAAACTCAAATTTCCATTACCAACACCTCCATATGAATTGGATTCATTATTGTAAAGAACATTTGTGAAAGTAACTGTCAAATTATTTGGAGACACAGAATCAATGCTCGATACAATGTTCGCTACAAATCCAGTGATTACATTAACACTCCCCGAAAAATATGAATTGTTCATCAAAATTGTTATTTTTGCATTGGTTAAAGAATTGTATATTTTGCCAATTAAACCTATTGAAATGGTGAACAAAAGAAATGTTGATAAAAATTAAAATTTAAACAAAAAAAAAAGAATTTATTAAACGAAATTTTGATAAAGTTATAAAATTGATTATTGTAAAAAAAATAAAAATTTTTTTTTAATTTGAAAAATTTGTTATGTCACATGATAAAAATATTAATTATCAAAATCTATTTTTTTACCTCCTGCACAAGAATAACCACTCAAAGTAGATTTTGAATAACAATCAGAAATTTCAATGTTGGAATCATCAATCCCACAATATATTCCTAAAACTCCTCCAACATTTCCTTCTCCTGAAAATGTTGAAATTACGCTCACATTTGAACTTGAATACAACTCTTTCACTTAAAAAAGTAATTTAAAAATAAAAATTATTCCGATATAAACAAATTAATTTATTAAATTTATACTACAGGAAATTGAACTTGAAGCTTTCCCAACTAAAATTTGAGAAAAAATTTTTTTAAAAAAATTAAATTAAGTTGGATATTGAAAAATTAAATTTGTGAAAATTTAATTAAATTAAATTGGAGTTTTAAAATTTTTACTGAGAGGAGACACTGCATTAGAAGATGATAAAATTGTTCCTTGAAGTGTTCCACTTTTTGAAATAAAACTGTTTGAAAATTGTCCAATCAATCCTCCTTTTAAAAATAATAAATATTACAAAAAATAAAAGATCAAAAAATAATGAGAAATTTTAAATGAAAATTATGAATTATTTATAAAATGAAAATGATAACTTATTTGATAACAAAAAGTATAAAAATTATTTTTTTAAAATGAAAAAAAAATAATTAAAACGAAAGTTTTATTTAATACCTGAAAAAGGGTTGTTTGTTTGCATTATCACTTGTGAAGCATTGTTTTGAAATCCTAAATTATGGCAAT
>JAMYWO010000278.1:0-11234 GCA_024220525.1 Cochliopodium minus
TATTTCTTCTATTTTGTATGTTCCCTCTCCATTATTATTTCTGCTTAGTTGTGACATAATAATTTGTTTTATTTTTTGTTTTTTATTTATTTTTTACTTTTGATTTTCAATTATTTATTTTTGATTTTCAATTATTTATTTTTTTTTTAATTATTTATTTTTTTTTCAATTATTTATTATTTTCTAATTTAAAAAAAAAATAGCTACAAAGGAAAATACAACGGGAATTTAGTGGCAATAAAAAAAATGAAGATAATGTCGCACGAAAACTACGTCAACACCTTCGAAGATGAAGTGAAGCTCCTCTCCTCCTTGAAACATAACAACGTCCTCTCTTTATTCGGCGCCACCACTTTCCCCTCTTACAGCATCGTTCTCCCCTTTATGGAGAACGGAGATTTGGATTTTTATTTGAGGGACACCAAAAAAAAAATAGGTCCTATTGATTGGAAGACCAGATTAAGATTTTCTATTGTAAAAAAAAATTATTTAATTCATTTTTTATTTATAATTCATTTTTTTTTTTAAAATTTTTTCATTTTTTTATTCATTTTATTTTTTTATTCGTTTTTTCGAAATTTTTTTTTTGTTTCATTTTTAGTTTTTTGTTTTTTATTTTTGTTTTTTATTTGTATTAGTTTTTTGAACAATTTTAAAAAATTTCCTTACATGTTTCTTTAATATTTTTATTTTTCAATTTTTTGAATTTTATTTTTTAATTACTTTTTTAGTTTTTAGTTTTAATCAAAAGAAATATTTTATAATTTATATTTATATCAGGATAGATAAAATAGATTTTTTGTTTGTTTTTTGTTTATTTATTTATGTGTTTATTTATTTATTTATTTATTTGTTTTATTTTTGATTTTGCTTTTTAAAAATATTTAAAAAATCTTCTTACATATTTTTTTTTGATTTTGTTTCATTTTATTTCATTTATTTAATTAGGAAATAGCGGATGGGATGACATATCTTCACAATTTGAACCCGAGAATCATACACAGAGACTTAAAAACAGATAACGTTTTGTTAGACAAAAATCTCACTTGTAAAATATCTGATTTTGGAATAACAAAACTAAAGTAAACAAAATTTAAAAAAATAATAATTTTTATTTTCATTTTTTTTTATTTTTATTTAATTTTCTTTTTTGAATTAATTTTATTTTCGTATTTTATTTTTTCTATAAAGAGAAAGTAAAATTAAAATCGATCCAAAAACTTTGAAAGAAAAATATGGGATTGACTTACTCGAAGAAAAGGAAAAGAGGGGGTTTCTCAGCACCTACGTCATGCCCGAACAAAAAATCATTGGTGCTTTCCCCTTCATTGCGCCTGGTAATTTATTTTATTTTATTTTTATTAAAATCTTATTAAATATTTTTTTGATTTTATATTTCTTTTTACACTTTTTATTTTTAAATATTTTTTTTAAAGAAATAATCAGCAAAAAGCCCTACAATGAATTATCAGACTGTTACAGCTATGGCCACGTCCTCTTCCACATTCTAACAAGAAAAAATCCTCTCCACCTTCTTTCTGTAGAGGAGAAAAAGGAGTTCCGCTCCCAAATGAACAAATCCTACGAACCTCCTCTTCCTGAGTGGCTCCCCTCCAACTGTTCTTCTCTCATTACTAATTTGTGGCAGCATGTTCCTGTTGAGAGAAATTCTTTTCAGGAGATATTTAAAAAGTTGAATTCTTTCAAAAATGATCCTTCTCCTCACATTCCTGAAGATTGCATTTAGTTTCCTTCATTTTTTATTGTTGTTTTTTATTTTCTTTGAATTTATTAAATTTTCCTATACATTACTAGTTTTCTTTTTTAAAAACAACCTGCTATCAAAACAATGTTACTCGGATACTGGTAACTCTTTCTTATGTTTAAAGAAAAAGAAGAATAAACTCAAATATTTTAATTTTTCGAAATAAAAATTGAAAAGTAAAAACAAAATTGGAAAATCGCAAAAAATAAAAAAAAAGAAGAGATAAACAGGAGACATCAATTTTTTTTGCAATTCTCAGTGATCGATTTGAAGCAATAGAATGAACTAAACAAAATTTTCTCGGATTGATACATGGAATCATCCATTAGCTTCTGCAAACGCTTGCTGTTCTTGGAAAAAAAGGATTCACTCAAAAATTTCTTCCAAGTAGACTTTAACTTTCTTCCTAACTTGACCTGAGTAGGAGAAGAAGAGGTGAGATACTTTGTGTAAAGAGAAACAAAGTCCATGAAAATGTTGTTTTTGTTTTTGGATTCGATAAAGTCGGTGAGGTGCACCCAGAAGCTCCAGAAGCAGCAGAGGGTTTTGTTTTCGTTGTCTTTTAGGAAGTTCTCGTAGTTTCTCTTTTGGAGGAAGTCGCCTTGGAGAAGCAAAAACTCTTTTCTCAACAGACTGAACTTGTTGCTGTCTTTTTTTCAAAAAAAAAAAAAAATTAAAATGTAAAATTGGTTGTGTAATTATTTGAAAAAATAAAAATTTTAAAATTTCTTTTAAAATAAAAAAAAAATAATAAAAAAATTATAAAATAGTATAAAATAGAAATAAAAAATATCGAAAAACCTTTGTCGGAAAGATCGACACCTCTTATCTTGAGAGAAAAGTCAAGAGGCAACCAAAAAATCTTCTCATCCTCCGAACTGTCTTCCTTTTCTTTGATGACAAGAGTGTTTTCTTTTTCTTTTTCTTTGGGGTTGGAGTTGAAAAGTTTGTTGTGCCTTTTGATCTCGACTTGGAAGGAGGAGATGTCGAGGATCATGCTCCATTCCACGCAGGCTCTTGTCTCTTTGAGCATTTTTCGGATGTTTTCTTTCTCCTCCATGAATTCTAACTCCGCTATGCTTTTTTTCCACTTTGTTCTCAAATTTCCTTCCAAGATTACCTTTCGTACAAAAAAAAAGATTAAAAAAAGAATAAACTAAAATTAATCAAACAAGAAATTATCAAAAATACATTTTAAATAAATAATAATAAATAAAATTGAACAAACAAAAAATAAAAAATAAAATTAATAAAATTACAAAAGAAAAAATAAAGATTAAATAAAAATCAATATTTAAAAAAAATTAAAAAATTTTAATAATTAAAAAAATATGATACAAATGATAATTAGATTAATAAAAAAATAAAGATAATTAAAAAAAAAATGAATTTTTTTTTTTTTACCTCGTCAAAAGAATGAGGAGAAAGGAAAAGAGAGTAGAGATCTTTGAGATTTTGAAAGAGCAAGGGAGAGATGAGAGAAGAGAGCTTCTCGTCCAACAAAACGGTCAAGTGGAGCCAAAAGGACCAGTTGGAGAAGGAGAAGTTCTTCTTGAGGAGTTCTTCGAAGCGGAGTTTTAAGTGGAACTTGTCGCGGATCTTGTAAAGGAATTTCTGCGCTGTGTCGACGTTTTCGACCTTTTCGTTCAGGAAATCGCAGATGGGGATGGGCAGGTTGGTTTTTTTGGTGATTCTGCTTTCTCTTGGTTTTTTGGTGGACTTTTTGGTTGTCATTCCTTTGGGGGAGAAAAATGAATTCATTCAGTTTTTTTTTTAAAAGAAAAAATCATATTTTTAATCAATCAATTTGATTTATTTTTAATAATGTTTTTAATTAAATCGATGAATTTTATTGCTTTATCAAATTTTTTTTTTTTTAATATATTAGATTCGAATTAGATTTATTGTTTTTTTTTTTTTTTTTTTTGATTATTTGATTTGTTTAAATTTGATTTATTTATTTTTTTTATTTGATTTAAAATTCATTTGGACTTGTTTAAATCAATCCTATAATTTCCGCTTTGAATTTAATTAATTTAAATTTTTATTTGATAATTCCAAAAATAATTTTTTTATAAAAATTTATATTTTTTATATAAAAAATTTTTATAAAGTTGAAATAATAATGTTTTATTAACATGATGACTTTAAAGTAATTTAATTTTTATACCTTTGTGTGACTTTTTGGTCTCGTGTTGCTGGAAGATGAGAAGCTCGGGCATGGTGGAGGACTTTTTGCGGGGAATATCGGCCAAGAGGATTCTTTGTTTGGAAGGAGAGAGAAAGGTCATCTTCTTGGGGTAGTTGGGTTTCGAGAAAGAAAATTCTTTGGTTTTTTCATTTTCTTCAATTGATGATATAAAAAAAATGAATGTTGAAAAAAAAAAAATTAATTTAGAAATATAAAAAAAAATTATAAATATAAATAATTAATGAAAAATTAATTATAAATTATGATATCATTTTCAATCTTTTTTTTACCATCTTTGTCTTCTTTATCTCCTTTGTCCTCTTTTTCTTTGAGGAGGGTTTTGGGGCTTTTGAGACGAGAGAGGGGAGGGCTGTTGTGAAGCTCGAGCAGCTGCATCTTGAGGACGGCGGAGGGAGTGAACACGGGAGGCTTGGAGAAAACGGGGAGAGGAGCAAAGGACAAACAAAGCTCCTCCTCCTCCTCAAAAGCTTTGTCGATTTCGAAAGCATCCACAGTTCCTCCCTTCTTTTCTTCAACATCTTTTTTTTTGAGATCCTCGTTGATATCGTTGTTTAAATCGATTTCTTTGTTCAAATTTTCGATCTTTTGATTGATTTTTTCTATGAGGGCGCTTCCGTGGTTCTCGGAGATGGCCGGAACTTTGTTTTTGGAGTAGAAGGGGATGGAGGAGGCGGTGGTGTGGAGGCCGAAGCTGTCGAGGTTGCTCTTGCTCATGTTGTTGGAGATGTTGCAGAGGTTGGAAGACTTGGGGAGCATCGAGAAGGTGTTCGAGTCATTCTTGGGGAAGATATCTTTCTCTTTGTTCTTTTTATTTTTGGTGGAAACGTGGGTGCTCCTGTAAAGAGGATTAAAAGTGATTTTGTTGTAGTTGGGGAGGGGAAGAGAAGAAACGATGTTGATGCTGTTTCGGTTGCTCCTTCTGTTCTCTTTCCTCTTCTTGTTGTTGTTCTTGTTGTTATGTTGTTTGGTGGAAGAGGAGAGGTTGGGGGTTTTGTTGGGGTGGGGCTGGTTGTAGTTGGAGAAAAAGTTGTTGTTGAGAATGGGAGTCAAGGTGGTGCTTCCGTTTCTCTTTGGGGAAATTTTGAGGGAGGAGGAAGAAGGGGGAGAGTGAAAAGACTTTGGCAAATTGGAAAAGGAAGAGTAGATGGAGGAAGTAGAAGAAATGGAGGAGGATTTGTAATGCGAGGGAGTATTGGGAGAAGAGAGGATGGAGGTGTTGTTGTTGTAGGGGATGTTGGAGGATGTGTTGTAAATGGAGGAGGAAGAAGGCGAGGAGGGAGATCTAAAGTTGTTGTGGGGGTTGGAGTTTTTGTGGTAGATGTTGGGGTTCGAAAAGGGTTTGAGGTCATTTGATTGGTTCTTTTTGGGAGTTTCGCCAGAGTTTTTTTTGCCCGAGATGGACAAAGACTTCCTTTTGGATTGGGCGGTGTACAAGGGAATGTTTAGCTTGGAATGAGAAGAGTAAAGGGAATCTGATTGGTTGTTTGAGAAAGTAGGAGACACCGTCATGTCTTGTGATTTGGGGGAACGTTTGGGAGATCTCTCTTTGATTGGGGCGCTGTTGGATCCTTTCGTCTTTGCTTTGGAGTAAAGAGGCAGAGAAAGATTCGAAATGGTGGAATAGATGGAGGAGGCTGCTTCATTTCTGATTGTGCCAGGAGGACTGCTGTGAATACTTTGGTTGGAGTTCTTTTTGGGGTAGAGAGGGAGGTTGAGATTCATGTTGGTGGAATAGATGGAGGAGAGATTGTTGGATGAAGAGGATGCTCTTCTGGATGACACGAAATCTTTTGGAGATGTAGGAGGAGAGGGCAAATGAAATTTATTTCTTGTTGAAGAGAAATCGATCGAATCATTTTTATTCTCTGAGATTAAACTTTTCTTTGCGTAGAGAGGAAGGGTGAGATTCATGGTGGTTGAATAGATGGATGATGGATTGTTTGATGAAGATTTTCTTCTAGATGTGAGTGGGGTAGAATAATGGAGAGAATCGGATTCTCTGTTCCCTTCAGAATCACTGCTATCAGAATTGAATTTCACTTTCTTTTCTTCTCCCTTGGTGATCAATGATGTTGTATTGGGAATATTGGAAGAGGATTTCTTTTGATAGATTGGCAATGTAAGATTAAGAGAAGTGGAATAGATGGAGGAGAGATCATTCGATGAAGATGCACGTGAAGAGGATTGCTGATAATCATCTCCTCCGTTACTCTCGTTCAAAAGCAAATTAAGATTCTTCTCTTTTTTGAATTGAAATTGATATTTATTATCCTTCAACATGTTCTTCCTTTCTTTACCTCCAATCATTGATAAATTAGAAGAACCTCTTAGGATCGAGGTATTTAATGAATTGAGAGGGAGGGTTTTAAGAATGATCGGGATTTCTTTCGAAGAAGATAAGCCCTCCCTCAGAGATAATAGCTTTTCTACTTCCCTTGGTGATAGAATAGACCTGGGTGATGATATTGAAGGAGGATCGTTGTTTTCTATAGATGAAGAAGAAATATCATAATTTTCAAGGTTATCGGATAGGGAATTGGTATTATAATTCTCTATATTATCATTACATTCTGAATGAGAAAATGAATTTGTGTTTAGGGGATTGGATAGATCGAAATTGATGTTGGGATTGTTGGAATAACATTGAGATAGGGAATTTGAAGAAATCTTTGGAGCGGGATGGTAGATAGAATTACCACCAAGTGATTTTGAACGTGGGGAAGGTATTTCTTTGGGTTGTCTGTTATCAAGAGAGAGATGAGTTTTTTTCAATTTATCATCTTTCTCACTTATCTTTCTCATCTTCTTCAATTCCCTTAATGTTGATGGATCCAATTCATTCTTCAACTGTTCTTCTGTTTTATTTATCCCCAATAAAATCAACTTCATTCCTTCCATGTTATCCAACATCCAACATTCCTTGGCTGCATTAATGAAAAATATGGTGCTTTCCAAACTATCAGACTCATTCATTATCAATTTTTTGACCTGATTTTTTTATATGTTCGAAGGAAAATAAATAAAAAAATATATTAAAATTATAAATTAATATCTTATATATTCCAGAAAAATGTAAGTATTGGAATTTGATTTTTCTCAATAAATATCCATTTATAATTTTGGAAAAAATAAAATTTACCATTTTTGACAAATTCTGATTCGATTGGGATAAACTTGAATTTTTATTTTCCTTATCTTTTATCCAAAATAAAAATAAAAGTATTAATAAAAATTTTAAAAACAATTAAAATTAGATTGGCTTACACATTCTGTCAGTGATTGTTTGTGCAAATAATTTTGTATTGTCTATGCATAAGAATTCCCTTTGCATTTCTGTGTATTCAAATCCATGTTGATTATTTTCTTTGACCATCTTTTTGAAAATTTTCTTCCATTTATTCTTATATATTCTTAATGCAAAGAAGTTTGATATAAATTTTTATAAATTTAATAATATTATGAAGATAGGGATATATACCCATTTATATGCATGATCTCAAAATTAATTGGATCATTTTCATCATATCTTTTTGATTCATCTCCAAATATTTCAAAATTGCTGTCCCTATCAATGATATCCAATATTCTTTCAGAGTCTAATAAGTTATTGGTTTGATTTCTAAATTAAATTGCAAATATATTGATTTTGAAACCTTCTGTGGTGTGGTATAAATCCATAGGATTAGGAAAGCTCAAATTAAAAATAATATTTTTTAATTTTTTTTTTTTTTTTCCTTGGATTAAACTTTGCCAAAGAAATTCCATAAAAATTCTTCAAAATTCTTTGGTTACATTCACCGATTTCTAAATTTACTTTAAAATTTATATTCAAAAGTTTACTTTTATATTTTTCATGTTTTGTAAGCCCGAAAAAGATATGATTTCAAAAAGTTTTTATAATTTTGATTTAATATTGGATCGATGCTGTTATTTGTATTTATCTTTTCTCTGGTTCAATAGATTGATTGGATCTTTATAAATTAAAAAATATATTACAAAAGAAAACATGGAAAATAACAAAAACAGAATCAAAAGAAGAAGTCCCTTATTGGAACCGAAAAGAGAAGAAGATATTTTTTTATAAAGAAGAGGAAAGAAAGCAAGATCTGGAACATCAGCAGGATGCACATTTTTATAGTTTCCCTTTTCTTTTTTCGGAAATTATGAGGAGAATAAAAATAAAAAGAAAATAAGAAAATACCCAAAAAATGAATTAAATTTGTTTCAGTAATTTGATCTTTAAAAGGATAAAATAGTCTATCATCAATTACACCAATGATAGGATATTTTTGAAAGTGAAATTTGCTGCACAACAAATCATTTTTGATGCAATCCACACGGTATGCAGGATATCTGTCCTTGAATGCCAATGCTATGTTATCGAACATCTCCTCAAAATTTTTGCTATCTTCAGAATCATTGGTGAAGAAGACATAGCTTTTTTCTTTGTCTATTTTTTCCCAAAAATTACTTTCATTCAAATCTTCTACTTCTGCTTTTTGATTGATCTTTTTATACAAAGGTATTATATTTTATAATACTTTTACTTTATTTATTCTCACCTTTATAGGAATTATTTCAGGGATATCTTTAATCTTTATGAAAAATTTCTTTCCCTTTCCCTTTTTTTCGTTGTTTTCTATCATCTCCTTTAATGAGATTTCTGCTTTTTTGATGAGATATGATAATGATTTTTTTGGCTTAAATTCTGAATATTTTTCATTTTCAAATTTGATGAGTGTTGGATATCCCTTTATTCCAAATGATTGACAAATATCTAACATGATAATTTTGAATTGAGGAAAATTTTCGATGGATTTATTTTATAACGTATATAATTGGATTCATAAATATTCACCTGCTTCAGTTGTGCAATCGACTTGATCATTGTAAATAAGTTTTAATAAGAGTATTTTTGATCAAAACTTATTTACCTTTGGCAATTAATTGATCTTTTGGTGCAGAATTTGCGAATTCTGAATATAATGGCTTAAAACTTTGACAATGCCCACACCATGGTGCAAAAAATTCAATTACCCCCTTTTTTGATTTTGTTACTTCAATATTCAAATTTCTTGATGTCAATTTGACTTGTGAATGGATAAAGGGCAAAATGAGAAAGAGAATAATAGAAAATTGGAAGATTCTCATTTTTTATTTATGATTGTTTAATATTCGAGAGAATAAAAAAAATTGAAGATGAGCAAGAAGGAATTTGTAATTAAGAGAGGAGATATTAATGAGGATAAATCGATGATTATTGGCAAAATAAGCCATACACAAGAAGTGAAAATAGAAACATGGAAATCTCCTCAATATATGTACAGATGTTATGAACCTTATGCAGATGATCAAAGTATAAAAGAATAAATTTGAATTTAGTTTTATTATTTATATTTTGGCTCTTTATGAGACCATAAATAATTCATAGCTTTATAATTAATTCATTATCTAAAAACATAAGTAATTTTAACCTATTTGAAAATATTATTTGATATATCCAATTATAATTGAAATAGTTAAATATTGAAATATTTGAGAGCTATCATTACATCCTGATGCATAAATCAAAAAGGAATTCACATCAAACAATAAATTAATTAGGATGTCAATGAAATCATACCCTATATACACGTTTTTTAATCTATTTTTCAAATATAGAGATCGATAATTCCAATCTGATTCAATTACAGAAAGAAGAAAAGGAATTGAGATTGAAAAGAAAGCCCACAGACATAAAATCGGATAGAGAAAAGGAATTGTCCAAAAAGATCAACACCTACAAAAAAAAGCAACTGGTGATCGAAGATAACAAAGGGAATGGATTTGTGGGGAAGCAAACTGCGATGACGAGCCCCCATGTTTTATTATTCAAAATAGGAAATGATTTTAAAGTAAGAAAAAATTGATTTAACTGATTTATAACTTTATCCAAATCTATTCCATTCATTCTATGTTGATATATCTCATAATAAATATAAAATATAATAATTTTGCGCCATTTATTTATATTTATATTTATTTTTTGAAAATTAAAATCTTGAATTATTTCTTCAAAATTCTTATTAATTTTGATATCAGATCATTTCCATTTATAATATAAACCTTGGTCACTGCCAAATTGATATTATCTTTATTGATTCAAATGAATAAAAAAAATGTCAATTTTTTTTTTGTGATGGCTCATTGCCTTTACTAATATCTTTATTTAAAAAGAGAAACAATATATTTTATTTTGTTTTAATTTCGATGTGCTTCACTTTTTGCTTAATTCGATTGAGTTTACAAAAAAAAAATTTTTCGGATTATTAAAAAAAAAAAGTTTTATTTGTGGAAAAATGTCAAAAAAAAAATTTTTAAAATTATTTTTTGTGATTTTTTAAAAAGCATTAATATTTTTTTTTTTTTTATTTCAAACAAAAGGTTTACCCAGTAGATTCATGGCTTAATTTCAACAAGAAAATGAAGTTCAAAGAACAAACCATTGAGGAAGTCGAGCAGAAAATGAAAAACAGTGAGAAGCTTCCTCCCATTCTCAAAGCTCATTTGGAAAGAGAAAATCTTAAAGCGGAAGCATCTCTGGTGTAATAATTTATTTAAATTTTTTTTTATTTTTTTATATTTTGTTATTCATTATTTGTTTGTTTATTATTTATGAAATATTTTTAAATTTTTTTATTTTCATTTTTAAATTTTTTTGTTTGATTTTTTATTTTTTATTTTTTATTTTTTATTTTTTATTTTTTATTTTGTTTTTTATTTTTTATTTTTTTAAAAAAAATCATTTAAATAATTTTTGAAAAAGCGAGCGACAATACAATACCATTGGAAGAGAAAGTGAAGTACATGAATTTCAGTTGTCTGATGAGAAAAGAGTTTGACGGTTTCTGTGTTTCGAACGGGAAAGTTTTGGAAAAACAAGTTTTCATCGATTACGCCCTTCGTCTCAAGGAAAAAGAATCCTCTTCCTTTCAGAGTAATTATTATGGCTATGGTGGTTTGAGTGGTAGAGGCAAGGGTGGAAAGGGATTGTACCGTAGTAAAGAAAAAAAAAAAATTAACAATTTTATTTATTTTTAAACTCTGTTTTTATATTTTAATTTTTAATATTTTATTTTATATATTTTAATTTTAAAATTTTTTTTTTATATTCTTTATTTTTATTTATTTTATTTATCAAATTTATTTTATTCATTTTATTTATTTTTATTTATTTTATTTATTTTATTTATTTTATTTATTTTATTTATTTTATTT
>JAMYWO010000278.1:17534-42025 GCA_024220525.1 Cochliopodium minus
TAATAACTGGGAGAATTTAATTTATTTGTTTTTCAGTTTGAAAATCATCATAAAAACAACACCAACATGAATATAAACTAATCAGTTATTTTTTTTTGAAATTATTTCATATTTTTTCAAACAAGTTTTATTTCTCTTTGAAAGGGGGAACTTAGAAATTTGCTTGTCACCCAAAATGTGACATTTGGTTTGAGATATCTTTGTTTTTTTTTTCAAAATATAGGATAATTTAATTTTTATAATTTTAGAAGAGGTGTATTAATTTAAACTTCCCTTTGACTAATCTTGATTATCCTAAAGAAAGTTTTAATTTCCCTGAGATAAACTGAATTTTAGAAATTATCAAAAAAAAAAATATAAAAAATTCTTTTTGAAATCTTTGTCACAAAAATGGAAGAAAAAACATTACATTTATTAAGGCTCATTATTGAACCACATACAGAAAAAATCATGAATCATATAACTGAGCAAACCAACGAATTAAAGAAGATGATACAGAAACAGAGTGATGAATTCCATCAATTGAAAAAGAAGCTTGAAATGTTCGAAAAAATGGATTCTAATCAAACATCCACCAGCAATGGAACTGATCATAATCATGTCAAAGAAGAGAAAAAAATACATATTTATGAAAATTGTAAGATAATATACTCAAGGAGTACACAACATCATTAATATTTGATCTATTGTTGTTTAATAATTTATTTTTCATCTTTCTCAATTTTATAAATCTTTATATTTGATTAATATCCTCATCAATAAAATATATTTGATGATATAATGAGATCTGTGATGGAAAATAATCAAAGTCAATCGACTGAGAAACAAATTATCAATAAAATTCACCATGAAAAAAAAATTATATAATTTTTGAATGGGAAGAGTAAAAGATATACATATTTTTAAATTTCATCTTATCAGAATAAACAACAATATAAAATATCCTTGAAAGGAAATATTCAAATTAAACCATTTATACGTATATAGTGAAAACAAAATCTAAATCAGATGTATTCAGCAACGATACAAAATCAGCAATGTCCTCATTCCAAATGAAACTGGAAGAATTGAAGAAATTGACGAATTCCCAGTCTGATCCACTCAAAGAGAAGACCAAGAAAGTTCCTCTTGGGATGAAGAAAATTCCCCCAACATTATCACAAATCAAAAGGAATGTATTGGCAGCAATAGATAGAGATTCTCAAGGAGAATTATTTCTGCTTCAAAAAAGCGTAAAAAAATTTTTTTAACTTACTATATATATATATTTTACATGAAAATTGCAAAAACAAGATTCAATTCGAAATTTCTTAGCATCAAATTTTTGAGTTCTGTTTATATCAGATCTTATATAATATGATCAGATCTTAATTATTCTGGATCAATTTTTTTTATATTTTAACAAAAGATTCTATATAATTGATCAAAGAGATCCAAATAATCATATTATCATTTGTATATGTTGATTTATATTGATCCTTTATCGATCATTTTTACTAACAAATTTTCAATGCATTCAAATGATTTTACAAAAAAAAATTTTGATGTGGAAAGATCTATAAAGTTATAAAATTTCATATACATAAATTCAATTAATTATTTCATATCAATATCCTATCCTGTTCCCATAATGCAATATTATTTATTATATTCAGTGAAAATTTTTTTGTGAGAATTTTATTTGATCAATTTTATATCTCAACATAGATACTATATATAATTGATCAATGAGATCCAAATAATCATATTATCATTTGTATATGTCAATTAATATTGATCCAATTATCGATCATTTTTACAAACAAATTTTCAATTTTAATAATATTGTTTGAATGCAGAAATCATCGCTCCCTAGGATCATCAAAGAAGAGGCATTTGTTGAAGAAAATTGGAAATTGGATTATGATAAATTGGAGTTTGATGAGGAAGTTGCGGTGGGAGGATTTGGGGAAATGTAAGAAAAAAAAAAAGAATTAATTAATTAATTGCTCCCTCGGAGAAGATTAAATAATAATTTTTTTTTATTATATCTCTGATTCATAATTAAGTGAATTCAATCTCTCCTTTAAATAAAAATTGAATTTTAATTTATATTAATAATATCATATATATATAAAATATTGAAAATTTCCTTTTGTACATGGATTCATTTTTTTTTTAAATTTATTTTTTTTTAAATAATTTTTTTTGAATCAAAACAAAATTAAATAATTTTCATCGTGAATAAAACTTTATTTAATAAATAAACTTGAATAAAAAAATTTTGTGTTAATTTTTTNATTTTATTTATTTTATTTATTTTATTTATTTTATTTATTTTATTTATTTTATTTATCAAATTTATCAAATTTATTTTTAATAAAAATTATATGTATCTTTTTGATTTAAAAATAGGGAGGCAATATTGTGAGTACCACTCCGTCAACCACCTTTTTCCAAAAACGGATGTGGCACTCTGCTTCAATGACTTACAAATAAAGAACGCACCTAACAAGCTGTTGGCGGAGTATATTTATCAAATGAGACTCGAAAACATCGAAAAGTTTTACTCGCACTATTCTTCTATTGTCGGCAAGTTTCTTATCTCCAACCCTGGAACCCAACACACTGCCACTTTTCATCCCGTTCATTTTAATACTCTCGAGGATCATTCCAACTTTAAAAAATCCATTTTCAAGAAGAAGTACATCTCTCATGATCATTCCTCTCCTGGTTCATTTCATTTACATTTTTTATTTTTATTTTATTTTTATTTTTATTTTTATTTTTATTTTATTTTTTCATTTTTATTTTTTAGATATCATTGCTTGGCTCATTCTGAGTAAATCATTGAAGTTGCCCAAACCTGTTGTTTACAACATCGCTACCTTTGTTTGTGCTTTCCAACTTTTGGACATTTTGAATCTGAAAAACATCCAGATCGTTGAAAGAGAAGAGATAATCAAAAGAAAAACAAGACGTTATTAAAAATGAACCTTTTTTCAAAATAAAAAGTTTTTTCTTTATATTAATAATAATTTAATTTTTCTTTTCTTTTTCGAGAGCAAAGTTGATGCTCAATCCTTTTTCTGAAAAGAAAATTTTTTTGATTTTTTTATTTTCGAGGTGTTTTTTAACATTGTTCTCTTGAAGAGCCAAACTTTCAATAAAATGAGATTTACTTAACAAAGATTTTTCAACATTCAAAAGGGCCCTCTTTTTGCCATCTATTTGTACTACAACGGTGACCTTTTGATCATGGGACAGATAAAGAGGATGTACAGTGGGAAAAGGAACAGTAGAAATATACTGATGAGAGTGTTGTGGGTGGGGTGCACCTTCTTGCTGGAGAATTTCCCAACACTCCGAAGAGAAATGAGGAGCAATAGGAAACATCATTGCAATGAGAGTACTTTAAATTCAAATTTTAAATAAAAAGAAAAAAGAAAAGTTGTTTTTACTTAAGGGAGTCTGTGTAGGTGAAAGAAGTGTAGAGAGGATCTTTTGGTGAAACAGAGGAGATTTCATTAAAAAGTTTCATGAGAGAGGAAACAACGGTGTTCAAGTTATGCGAAACTTCAAAGTCGTCTTTCAAAAATAAAAAATATAAAGATTAAGAAATTAAGAATTAATTCGATGATTTAAAAACAGCTTATTTTGTTACCAGTTATTTCTTGAATGATTTTTTGGGTGGAAAGGAATAGAGTGGAGGATGGAGAGGGTTCTTGTTTTTGATCACTGTACAAACTTTTGTTTTGTTGGTGATGTTCCACGTGTTTTTGTACTACATTCCAGACTCTCGAAAGAAATCTTTTCAAACAAATTATTTAAAAAATAAAAAATAAAAAATATAAAATTAAAAAATCATAAAAAAAAATAAATAAATAAATAAAAATATGAAATAACCTGGATTGTCCTTGGATAGCGGAATCTTCCCATTCCAGATCATTAGAAGGAGGTGCTTTAAAAAGAATAAATAATCTAAGCAAGGAAATGTTAGAAAATAAAATGAAAAAGTAAATAAATTTTAAAATTTTAAAATTTATAAAAAAACAAAACAAAAAATGTAAAAAAAATAAAATGTAAAAAAAAAAGTGAAATAAAAATATATATATCAAAATAAAAAATAAAAAATTAGATAAAAATAAAAAATAAAAAATAAAATAAAAATAAAATATGGAGAAATAAAAAAAATAAAGAAATAAAAATAAAAAAAATAAAAAAAATAAAAAAATAAAAAAATAAATAAAAAAATTGCCTTGTTGTATCTGCACCAAATTTTTCGACGACAGCATTAGGATCAATACCATTCAATTTACTTTTGCTCATTTTTTCATAGGTGACAGTCAAAGGATGTTGGTTGATGGTGCTGTAAGGAACAAGGGAGGACTTTTGTTTTTCGGAAACATCCTCTCTCCATTCCACGTTTTCTTCTTTTACTGGTTTCCCCGCTTTGTCTCTGTATGTCTTCGCCTGAACCATTCCTATTTTCGGAGAAATTAAAATTAAAAAATTAAATCAAATTAATAAATTTAAAAATATATTATATTATATTTGGTTTTATTAAAAAAAAACTTATTAAAAAAAGCAATAATATGTATACTTTTAATTGAAATGAATTGAGTTTATTAAAAAACTTTTTTAAATAAAAAACACAAAAATAAAAAGTAATAATGAAATAAAATAATAAAATAATGATAAAAGTAAAAATAAAATAATATAATAATAAAATAAAAATAAACTAAAAAATAAAATATTAAAAATAATAAAATTAAATTAAAAATAATTGAAAGTTAATAAAAATAAATATAATGAAAAAAATAAAAAGTAAAAATAAAATAAAATAAAAAAATAATAAAATTAAATTAAAAATTTGAAAGTTAAAAAATAAAAAGTAAAAATAAAATAAAAAATAAAAAATAAAAAATAATACTTTAAATGTTGAACATGAGAACAAACGTTGATGAAACGATCCAAAGTTTTCTGAACGACATCACCANTCTGAAGTGATCACAATTACGAAGAAGCAAATAGCAATCTTTGAAGAAATGGAAAAGTTATTTCTTTTTGAGAGCAAGCTTGATGATGACAATTTTCTCAAAATAAGTGATCTGAAAAAGAGAAGAGCAAATATAAGTTTGGAAAGATTGAGTTTACCAATGAAACATCACGGAGGAATGGGGTTGAGAAGAATTGAAGATTTATTCTCAGCTTCAAAAACAAAAGTTCTGATGAGAGCTCTTCTTGACAAAATGTTCTCAATCATTCAACTCTCCTCATTTTAGAAAAAGCAGAAAAATATGCAGCAATGGGAGCAAAAGAAGACCTCATCCATCCTTTCTGATGGTTCCTACAAAATACAAGCAAGATTGGTAATGACTGGGAATGGTTCCTAACCCTCAAACATCAAATTCAACAAAATCACAACAAAACTGATCTTCAAAATCACCATTGACGATGAAGTCAAGAATCTTTGGACAGAAAAACAAGAAGATAGATTGTTTATTATTTTAAATAAAAATATCCCACTTTGTGGGTGTTTTACATCAAAAAAAAAAAAGAAAAACAAGATTGGATGGTTGATCACAAAATTGATGTCTGGACTTCTCAAATAATATCAAAACAATTTCAACAATTAATGATTTCAGAAGGAAATTTTTGATGGGATATTGGGGTCATCATTGCGAATTAAAAATAATTTGTGGAGAGAAATGGAAAAGAGAACACTTAATCTTTGATTGTAAAGAAGTTAGAAAATGGGATGGTTGATCACAAAATTGATGTTCCTGGACTTCTCTCAAATAATATCAAAAAGAAGTGTTCGAAAACAACAACTTTAATTTTGAATATCATCAATGAAGAGATGCCAACAATTGTTTGTTTGACATTCAAATTGAAGTTTTTGAAACAAAGAAAGGGAAGCTGTATTTTTAGTTTCAATCTCAGCAAAGACTTGAATCTCTTTTTTACCGCTTTCTTTCAACAATTTTTCAATCACATCCACTATCACCATTTGTGCCAATCCCAATCTTCTATATTTTTCATCCACAACTAGCAATCCAAGAGCCCCTATTAATTTCTTGTAAAGTTTATTTAATTTGAAATTAAAAAGTGTTTTTTTTTTACCACTATTTGATTTTAATTTCCACAATCAATAATATGTAAAATTTGAATTATTAAATATACCAGAAACAAAAGCAACCATTTCTCCATCTTCGTTTCTCACCACAGAAGAAGGAACATGTTGAATTAGTCTTTCAACAAAAGTAGGATGATATACATAATAATATTTCCATAATTGTTTGATTTTTACTATATCCTTTTCTCTTGCTTTATCCACTTTCATACCGTTTGGTATTTCTCTTAATGTTTTTTTGAGTTCTAAAACAATATTTTAACTCAAGGATAAAGAGAAAATCAATTTTAAGAGTATATAATAAGTTATACCATTGAGAATATTCGAATTAACACCAAGAGAATAAACAAATCCTTCTACATAAACACCCTTTCCAATTGTATTACAAACAATTTGAGAAAATTTGGGATCAATTGGACCAATCATAACATTTTTAATTCCATTATATTCTTTCAACAAATTTTCTACTGCAATTTTTTCTCCTTGCAAAAGGAAAGATCTATCATCATACTATTAATAATTTTGATGAATTATTGGAATATATACGAATGTATTATTGGGATTACTTTTACTAATATTCCTTTAGTTTCTTCATTTTCTCTGTATAACAATATTTCATGTGAAATGAGAACTCTTTTCTCTTCAATTAATCTTAAAATGTTCTTAATTTGTACATTTCCATTGAAATTATCTTGTGAGAGTATATCTCCTTTGAGAAGTTCCAATATATCAGATTCATGAAATTTTATTATGGACATTTTTTTTTATTCTATATTTATATAATATAACTTTTTCAAAAAAAAATTAACGATATCTTTGTAAGTAACCCAAATCATACAAAGTCATTAAGTGTCAAAATCGTATTTAAATGACAATGATTTTTAGTTGTTACAATATGAATTTGCGCCAAAATAAAAAAAATTGAAAAAGTTTTGATATAATATTATAGTCAAAAAAATGAGATCTGTCATATTTTCGAGACCTCAATCCAACGGGCAGTACACTTCGAAGGACTGGCCTCGTTCAAAATTTTTCACATAAAAAAAATTCTTCAAGAAACTTCTAAACCTAGTATAATACACCCTAATGATTATTCTTAGATATTTTGTTAACAGTGGATTTTGTTCAAATCCAAAATAATATTTGATGATAACTGGATTGAAGAAAGCTATTATGAACAAAACAATAAAATTCTAAGAACACATTCAAAGGGATGTTTTGTTAATTCTAAGTTTGCTCTTATTGAATCTTTTAATCCAAATATGAAAGAATCAGGAGAAGAAATTAAATGGGTCGATAAATCAGAATCACTTTTCATCAGATTGATTGTTAAAGATGAAGAAGGAATAGAACTGATTACAAACGAATACACAAAAACCAGCAGCTAGACGAAAAATTAGCAAAGTTTTTTCCAGACCAGTTTTATGATCCAACCAAAGATGAACCAATGTTTATCATTTCACACGATTACTACTTTACAAGAACTTGTTTGGCAGCTTATTTTGGACATCAAATTGCGATATTGTATCTCAGAAGATTTTTCCTTCAGGGATTATTTGTAGAAAATAAACAAATTTATGAGTACTTAAATGAATATCTTGAAAAAGAAAAAGTGGGAAATAACAATATGAAAACTTTGAGAATTGAGTTTTGTCAAGTTTGGTTGATACAAAATTTGCAATAAATTTTTAGAAAAATTAAAAGGTACTCCTGTAATTGATGACAATTTACTTGGTAAATCATTTATTCAAAAAAGTGAGATTACTACTACATAACAATCTTTCTTTTCATATGAAAATTTATTATTTGCTTATCTTTAAAAAATAAATTAACATTTTTTCTCATTTAACATTCCAAAATAAAGATTATTACATGGCAATTTGTGAAGAAACAAAAGAAAAAGAGAAAGAAGCTTTGTTGATAATTGCACCAAAATTTAGTTATGCATACTATCCACTTATTCCTTTTTCAACAGAGGAAGAAATTGAAAAATATTATGAGATCTTGTTCGAAAAAAAAGTTCCATTTTTTCTTGCTTGTGAAGGAGCAACCTGTGAAGATCCTGTCCTAAAAGAAGAATTGCAATTGATGGAAGCAGCTATTGGAGGTTCTTTTAAAGCAAAAAGATTGTTGAACCCAGATTCTTCTGAACATATCGGACTAAGTATGGAGAAGAATTTGAAGTTTCCCAAAAAATCTTTACTCTTATCCTTTTAAAAGTCTTTTTTTGAACACAGGATGGCCATTTGGATTTGTTGAAAAGTTCGATCCTGAACAAATGTATATTTTTTTTTTTTCATGTGATCCTTTTCAATAAATTTAAAAAAATTGTGTGGGTGTTTTTCACCAAAAACGTTCCCATTTCTCAGAATCCACAAGACTGAGGAGCACCAAATAATTTCAATTTGGGTTTTAATAAGTTCAATGGAAACACTTCAATAAATCTAGATGATGTAATTGCCTTACCCCATCTATTTTAAGAAGGTAATTTTCTGAATTTATATATAAATTTGATCTCTTATTGTTTAAAAAATAGGATTGATTTTTTGAAAAATGTAGAAAAATCATTTTTTTTGAGATAAAGAATATCCTTACATTGGCTGTAGATATAAAAAAGATGAATGAATTAAAATTGTTTTTCAATTTCCAATTCTTTTTTTTTTTTTTTTTTTTTTTTTTTTTTTTTTTTTTGAATAATTACATAACATTTTGTAATTTTTCATTGTAAATTCACAAAAAACTGGAACAGATTATGAGAATAGAACAAAGAGATGATTGAAAGAAAAGATATTCCAAATTATAATTATAAATTGTATTTGTAGTAAAAAAAAATGATAATGGATCGATATATCACCCAAAAAAACTCCCATTTTTAAAAATCGATTGATTTGGATTTGATTAGATGATTTTTATTTAAATAGAAAGTTCAAATGAAAATGAATTTAAAAATATAAATTGATGTTTTATAAAATGAATATAATATAAATTTATAAAAAAAAAAAAAAGATGAAATTATTGCTTGTCTTAGTATTAGTATTTGCTATTTGCTCTTCTGCATTTGTCTTTTCTGGAACCACCGAAGAACAATTCGAACAATTTAAATCTAGATTTAACAGAAACTACAAATCTCCTGCTGAAGAAAGAGTAAGATACCAAATCTTCAAGAAAAATCTCGCAAGAGCAAATGAACTTACTGCTCAATCAAGAGGTTTAAAATTTACAATATATATATATAAATATAAACAAGCAATTATTTTTAATTTATTCATTAGGAAAAACCCAATATGGAATTAACGAATTCATTGATATGAGTTCTGAAGAATTCAGACACAGCTACTTGATGCCAAAAGGATTCTTCCAATCCAGAAAAGCACCAAACAAACATATGCCATACCAAATGAAAAATGTCACTGTTCCAACTGAAGGATCTTTTGATTGGAGATTTCCAAACCCAAAAACTGGATATAACGGAAACTGTATCTCTCCTGTTTACAATCAAGGACAATGTGGTAATAAATTTTTTTGTTTGAAAATATTAAATAAATTTATAAATTGAAAATTAGGATCATGCTGGGCTTTCTCTGCAACTGAACAAACTGAATCCATGACTTGTCTCCAAAACAACCTCAGCACCTATGTACAAAACTCCATGCAACAAGTTGTTGACTGTGATACCACCTCTTATGGATGTTCCGGAGGATGGACTTACTCTGCATACGAATACATTGAGGGAGCAGGAGGACAAGATACCTATGCTTCTTATCCTTACACCGCCGTAAACGGACAATGCTCATACAACTCTGCAAACGTTCAATCCAAAATTACCAACTGGGGATGGATCGGACAAAATGCTGAAGCAACCATGCAAAACTATATCTTGTCCACTGGTCCTCTTTCTATCTGTGTTGATGCAGAAAGCTGGCAATACTATACCGGTGGAGTTGTCATGCACGGATCTTGCGGACAATCTATTGATCACTGTGTTCAAATCACTGGTTATGGAACTCAATCTGGTACCAACGTATGGATTGTAAGAAACTCTTGGGGAGCATCTTGGGGTTACTCTGGATATCTTTATGTAGAATACGGATATAACGTATGTGGTATTTCTGACTATCCTTCCACTGTTGCAGCTAAATACGTTTAAACATTTTAATCAAATAAATTTTAGTTTTTGAAATTTTACGCTTTTTTTATTGAATGAATATATTTTGATGAAACTATTTTAATCTAACAGATAAGAAAAATATTTTAAATGAATTTTAATTAAATTTTTCAAGATACCATTCTCTATACAAAATTTCAGACATTTCTACAAATTTGGTTTGCTCTTTTAAGACTTCAATATCGAGTTTGTTGATTCTTTTTAACTTTATATCCACTTTTCTAAATTCAAGTTCAATGAGGGAAGTGATAAGATTGATCATATCTTCTTCTTCATCTTTTGAAAAAACAAGGCTCTGAGTACCAGCTTGGTAAACACATTTATTGCAAAAAAGTTCAAGTTCTTCTTTGGTGAGAGAGCTCATAAAAAGTTTTTTTTTGTCTTCTTCATTGAGATTGGAACTGACTGTTTCATTTGTTTTATTTTGATTGAGTTTGTATTTGGTTACTTCTCTTAAAATAAATAGGGAAAGCTGTGAACTCAAAAGGGGATCTATATGTTCTTTCAAAAAAGTTAAAAAAGCCAAAATGGGGTTGGGAAAACTCAAAAAATAATTTTCTTTTTGTCTGTCTTGATACGTCATCACTTTTGTTGAAAAATTATGAAACAAACTCTCTTCTATTGGTAATCTCATAAAATACTTTAAACACTCTTCCTTACTCTTCCCCACCTCCTTTCCTATCTCCTCCCAATCTATCTTTTCCCAATCTATCTCTTCTTTTATATCATCTTCATTAAAATTATTATTGTTATTGTTGTTATTATTAATGTTATTGTTGTTATTGTTGTTATTATTAATGTTAATGTTATTATTGTTATTATTAATGTTAATTTTATTATTGTTATTCTTATTTCTGTTGATAATTTTGTGGAGAGATTGAAAAAAGAGGAGAGAATGTTGATCAGTCCAAAGAACATTGCTGACGAAAGAAAAGAGCTCGACACTGAGGTGACAATCAAATTTACCATTATTATAACACTCCACACAGACACAGTAGGAGGGGTGTGTTTCACTTTGAAAGAATTGTTGATAACAATTCTTTTTGCAAGATTGACAAGTGATGATTTGGTTGATCCCACTGGATGTGTTGCAGAGTTCTTCGTAACTTTTCAGTTTATCAAAAGTGTATAACCAATCGAAATCTGACAACACCTTTCCCTCCTTCTCCATCATTTCTGGCACCACACTGTTGTTTATCAATCCCCACCCCTCCAAAAAATTGTGCAATTTAATCAACATCTCTATCCCTATTCCCTTCCCTCCCTTTTCTTTCTTCACTCTGCAGATGGATAAATATTGTGATGGATTTTTCATATATCTCTCTATCATATAATTCCTTATCTCCTTATATCTATTCAATTCATCAATCAATTAATTAATTAATTATTTGTAAGCTATTTTTATATAAAGTTCTTATTTGGGGATGAATTGAAAATATAAAGATATGAAACAAAAGAAAAAAACTGATACGTTTCTTCCATCTCTTCAATCATTTCTGGAAAATGAATCTTTTCTAGTTGATGAATTTCTTTCTCATTATACCATTCAATGATTTTGGGCAGCATGAAATGAAAGGTGGATTCTTTATAAAGATCAATTGATTGCGAAATATTCGAATATACTTTCCCTTCTTTGTTTCTAAGAATTGTTGTCTTATCTACTTCTATTTCGCACATATTATAATGGTTTTTTTTCACTTTTTCATTATTTAATGATGAAAATTTTCTTTTATTCATCCTTTTTTTTAAATTATTACTTGTTTTAAATTGAATTATAATTTGAATAATCTTGATTGATTTTAGTTCAAGACTATAAAATCACTTTAAAACATTTTTGCTGATAGATAAGTAACAAATTTTTAAATGATCACATTACAAATATTTATATTTTATTATAAAGAAACAATTAAAAAGATGTATTCGAGAAAAAATAATTTATTTTTAACATTTTAAGGGAGATGATGGAAGAATGATCCTTTTTTGAGATTTTTTATTTAATTTTGTTGAGATAGTTTTTTATTTTCGATGAAATCATGGATGGTTGTGTGCCAAGTGTTGGTTATGTTCCCAAAATGAGAAGAAATAAACCAGGTTACATTCTCACTGGAAATGCTTAAATAATGTTCATACTTTTGAATCACTGTCTTTGTATTTATGTCTATATAATCTTCTGGCTCTTCCGATGCACTATTTATAAATGAAAGCAAATCATCTCCTAAAGAAAGAATATATATATAAAAAAATTGTATGAAAATATTCAATTTATTTTTTTATTATTAT
The DNA here is from genome assembly GCA_024220525.1 of Cochliopodium minus. NCBI lineage: Eukaryota > Discosea > Himatismenida > Cochliopodiidae > Cochliopodium > Cochliopodium minus. The sequence goes on from JAMYWO010000278.1 coordinate 30,095, forward strand.
TAATATACGATTAAATAGGATATTATTTTTATTCAAATTTTATTAATTTTATACCAGTATAAACGAGCCATCTTTCAATGTACTCTGATTCTTGACTGAATTTGACTAGCATTTCCTCTTGGAGGAGAATATCAACATCCACTCCATCCTCTTCTCCCTCCCCATACTCTCCCTCTCCATGATTTCCATTCCCTGTTTCATTTCCAGTATTATTGTTGTCATTATTATTTTCGTTATTATTATCGTTATAGTTATTATTATCGTTATAGTTATTATTATCGTTATAGTTATTATTGTCATTATAGTTATTATTGTCATTATTTTCCATCCCATTTTCATAAAAATGGTTTTCAGTACTTTCATTATTATCATTATTATTATTTTCGTTACTATAATTATTTTCATTACTATAAATATTAATATTATTTTTTGAATTAAATTCATACTCGTTACCAAAATTATCAAAATTGTCATTTTTATTATTATTATTATTATTTTGATAATTATTGTTATTTTCATTATTACTTTCCATGTTATCATTATTTTTATTTTTGTCATTAACATCAATTTTATAATCAAAGTTTTCATTGCTATTGTAAAAGTCATTGCTATGATTGCTATTAATATTATAATTATTATTTTCATTATTGTTATTATTATTATTAAAATCATTAAAATCATTAATATCATTAATATTATCATTAATATTATTAATATTATTGTTATTATTAAAATCATTATTATTATTATTATTATTATTATCATTATTATCATTATTATTATTGTCATTGTGCAGACTCTCTGTTATTCCTTCTATTCTCTCATTAGATTCGTTCATATACAGTGCTGACTGATTGTTGGGATCATTTTCTAGTAAAGAAAATTCAATGAATACAAAAATAATAAATGATTTTAAAAAAAGTTAATAAATGATTTTAAAAAAAAAGTAATAAATGATTTTAAAAAAAGTTAATAAATGATTTTAAAAAAGGTTAATAAATGATTTAAAAAAAATTAAAAATTTTGATCATTTAAAAATCAAAAAATTTAAAAAAGAAAAATGATTCTACCATCAACATAATTATTCTCATCATAATCATAACCATCTTCATCATAATTATTATTATTATTATTATCATCTTGACCAGTGGAGGAGGAGTCAAGAGGTAGGAGTTGTTGTTGAAGGAGTTGTTGAGGAGGATCTTTTTTCCATAACATGGAAACAGTGACAAAAAGGGGATTGTACTCTGTGTAAATTTGATAAATGGGATCAGTGTCATTTAACACAAATGATTTCTTTGTTGGAGAATCTACCATCAACCTTATAAATGATTTCCCTTTGTTTGGTTCATTTATTGCCTATATATTAAAAATCAAATTAAAAAAACGAAAAAATATAAAAAAAATAAAAAAAATGTTAAAAAAATAATTTTCTGTCTATATCTCATATATTTATATGGGGAAATATTCATCCACACAAAAAATTAATGATTTAAAAATCAAAAATAAAAAAATAAAAAAAATAAAAAATAAAAAAAATAAAAAAATATTTATATGGGGAAATATTCATCCACAATAAAAAAAATATTTATATGGGGAAATATTCATCCACAATAAAAAAAATAAAAAATAAAAAATTAATGATTTAAAAATAAAAAATAAAAAAATATAAAAAGAAAAAAATAAAAAAAATAAAAAAAAATAAAAAATTATAAAAAAATAGAAAATTTTTTTTAAAGAGGGAGATTCATACATTGTGAATGTTATTGAGAAAACTCTGAGTAGAGTCATTAGGATGCAAAATGATTTTGGATTGTTTGACATCAGAAAGGGGAGTGAAAACGATAACCTCATAAGAAGGAATGAAAACGATTTTACAAGCATCTTTACCATAAGCATTGTACAAAGTATAAGGTTTGTCTTCTTCTTTAAAATGAATTTCGGGATCATTACTGTTAAGCGGAACTAAAGATAAAGCTCCGCCATGATTAGGAGAACGGAGCTTTTTGTTTGTTCTTTCCATCACTTCGTTTGCATTTGTTTCGAAATCGAGTTTGATTGTTTTGTAGGTGGTTGTGGAGGAGTAGGGAAGATACACTTTCACGATCAATGAATGTGCGTCTGAGTAGACAAATTTCGCGTTTTGTTTCTCATAATTTACATATGTCCCGTACAAAAAATCTATCACGTTAATATTAGTTTTTCATTTCAAAAAATATTTAAAAAAAAAAATGTATTTAAAAATATTTAAAAAAAAATGTATTTGAAAATATTTAAAAAAAAATGTATTTAAAAATTTTTTAAAATTAATTGAAATAATCTTTTAAAAATATCTCAAAAAAAAAATTTCATAAAAAAATTAAAAAAGAACTTCTTACCATTGTTTGCAAAGATAAATAATCCACCATCATATTTGAGACTAATGACACCTTGGATGACGGTGCTTCTTTTCTTTTTACAAATTTTGGTGATAAAGTCTATTGCTTTGTCTGTTGTCTCCATCGCCATTTTGCTCATTGTACTTCCCGATTCATCTTCGTTATAAATAACCTTATAAAAAAAAAATTATTAAATTAAAAAACTGTAAAGAAATAAAAACAAATAAAATAATATGAAAATAAAAGATAAGATAAAAAATAAAAATAATAAAATAAAAAAATAATTAAGAAAAAAATACAAAGAAAAAATAAATAAGAAACTAAATCAAAAAATAAATAAAAAAAAAAAAGGATTTACCTCTACAACTTTTTTGGCAGACTTTTCGATGATTTGTTTGGTATCACGTTTGATGGTGTTGAGAGTGGGAGTGGAGGATTTGGAAGTGACAAAAAACTGAACATTCTCAATACCATGTTTGAGGAAATAAGAGGAGATGACGTGAGAAAGAGAAACACTCTCCTCCAAAGGTTTATCTTTGGGATTGGATTGAAGAATGGAGATGTTGAGGAGGGGATTATCTATTTTTATTTGAGAATCAGACAATTTCTTTTGAAGATTCAATAAAACAGTTTCCGCAGTGTGGTTGGGTTCGACAAGAAGCATTTTGAAGGGAGCTTCACAATCACGGGGGAGATTGATACGAATCACCACGGAACTGATTTTCTCGTGGGAAGAGGTTCTTTTGAGCTCACTGATTCGTTTGGGAGCTTCGCGTTTGGGACGGGTGGGGTTGTTCAAAGGATCAACCATCTTGATGATTTGAATCTCTTTTCTTGGCGGATTTTTCTTAGCGGAGATATATTGTTCTTTCGCCACATTCAACATGGAGGTTCTGGTAAGTTCTGGGAGGGGTTTGGTGGAGGGAGGAATCTGATCTGAAAAGTTGGGGTTGGAAATAGAAAACTCTTTGAGGGGGTTTTTGTGGAGAGGTGTTTTTGTAATGTTGTTTCCGTTTCCGTTGGGTTGTTTGAAAAGAGGAGATTCTCTCATGGGAGGATTCTTTTTTACGGGGAGTTCGTGTATTGGTTCGGATCTTCTTTCTATAGTTTTTGGCAAAAACTTGCTGGGGGTTTTGCTGAGATGGATGCTTTCCAGATCTTGTGGGATCTTTTTGGCAAGAAAGTTTTTGTTTGGAAGTTTCCCTTCATGATTCAATCGAGTTTAAATAAAATTTAGATAAAATTTTAGAATATTAAAGAAATATAAAAGGGTAATGGTATCTTATTAAATCTATTTTATCTTTTTAGATCTTTTTAGATCTTATTAGATCTTATTATATCTATTTTATCTTTTTAGATCTTATTAGATCTTATTATATCTATTTTATCTTTTTAGATCATATTAGATCTTATTTTGATTAAGATCTTTTACCAGGTGTCTTCTCCGCTTTCACGGGATTCTTGATGGGGGAGCTTGTCTCGCTTAAATCAGAGGATAGTTTGACAGGAGGAGTATTAGATTCAAGACTTCCAATCTTTTTGGCTTGTTTGTTGAATTTGAGAGATTTTTTGACAATTGGAGGATCAGAAGAAGCAGAACCTCCCTCAACCCCCTTGGAAGGGACATCTTTACGAGTGGGTCTTTTAGGAGCATCAGAAATAGATCCTTTTTCAGGAAGAGAGACTTTTTCAGGGGAAGGTACTTTTTCAGGGGAGGGTTGGGGTTGGGTTTGTTTTGGAGGCATTTTTTTCAAAACATTTTTGAAATTGGGCTGGCTTGGTATTTTTTCTCCACTTGTTGTTTTGATTGGAGGAACTTTATTTTTGGTAACCCCCTTTGCAAGCTTTTTTGCGGTAACTATTGCTTGCAAAGAGATTGCCATTCCTCCCATTCCCATTCCCATGGCCATGGGATTAAATTGTGGCTTTTTATTCTCTTCTGTTTCTTCTTTCAAGCTATTGAATTCTTCTTCTTTCTGCTTTTCAACTTCCTCTTGAACTTTTTGCTAAATTAAATTATTAATTTGGTAAGAGGGGTTGATATCAATTCAATTTTTGAAAATATAAAATAATTCGTAAATTAAGGATTAATCAGTTCGTAAAACAAGGAAAAGCATATAAAATTCAAATAGAATGTTTTACTCTTTCTGCTAAATTCTTTCTGGTCGCTTGTCTTTTATTCCCTGTTGGTTTTGCTCTTAATGTCTAGAATATATAAAATTATGAAAATTAAAAAGTTGAAAATATTTTCTTTGAGAACAATTGAATCTTCTCATTACCCTGACATCATTCAATCTATTTTTATTTGGATCAGTTTGTTTATTGACTTTTTTAAGTGGATCAGCTTTTTCTTGTTTGATCAAAGATAATTCTTTTTTCATGTCGATCACTTCACCATATACAGAATCCCTCTTATTATTTTTTTTCTTTAGATTTTCATAGCATTCAGTGAGAAATGTAATTACTTCTATTTCGTTTTCTTCTGGATCTTTCATATCTTCTACACTCAATTTTACAGATAAATTCATTTCCTTTGCTTTATTGATAGCAAGTGCCAAATTTTTCTCTGCATTTTCAGATTTCAAATCATTGAACGATAATACAGAATTATTGTAAAAATGAAGTATCGCACAAAATGCAAGTCCATCCTATAAAATATTTATTTATTTATTTGCGAGATAAATAAATTATAAACCATTTAAATATCTTCTTAAAATTGTGTATTCCAAAATTTAGATATTCTTGTAGATTTTATATATAAAATTGAAACCTTGAATGAATCCGTAAAGTCTTTTATAGATACACCCTCATATTTTTCAGTGCATCTTTGGCACCAATTCAATAGAGCAGTTCTACCCTTAGACATTTATATTTCAATTGAAATATGGAATATATTTTAATTTTTTTTTTTAATTTTATATATTTGTTTTCTTTATAGAAATTTTGATAGATTTACAAGAAAAAATGAGATTTTAAGGGATTTATACCTATTGAAAAATATTGAATGGTTTATTTTTTGAGAAATTTAAAATATTTTTGTTTGAATATATTGAAAATAAAAAATTTGGTTTTATCCATTGCGTGATAATATGGAATTCAAAGCAACGATCACAGATGGAGAAAAAGATATAATAGTCAAAGAAGCAAATATAGAAGATAAATATTTGCGATCAATTTATATTGGGAGGGAAGTTTATTTCCTTTATGATTCTACACTTGGCAATATGGCAATAATGCCAAATGATGAGGGGATATTCACATTGGAAAATAATCATATCTATTCATTAATAAAGAATACCAAAAAAAGAGAAGTAAATAAACATATCTCCATATCAAGAAATTCAAAGACAGAAAATTTGTTTTCAATTGAAGAGGAACCTGAAATCAAGACTAAAGAATTCATCTTTAAAACAAATAGTAGAAAGGCATCAGTTGTTGAAAGAAAGAAAAATGGGGCCTTATCTTTAGAAGATGAAGATTTCTCTCCTATCTTTTTTAGGAGAAAATCATCCAATCATATGTCTTCAAGTGCATCTGTTATGGAGACCATAAAAGAAGCAAATGAAAATGAGGTAATTATCAAACCTGAAAATGAAGGAAAAGATCAATCAAACACAACAAATAATAAAAATAATGTAATTAATAATGTAAATAATAAGAATGATCAAAATATAATCAATAATAATAAAACTGATCAAAATAATGGGGATATTAGTAATAATGATGTGATAAATGATAAGCACTTCATAAGTGATAAAGAGATTATAGATAACACATTAGAAAATAAAAACGATCCTCTATTGAGAACTCTTGAGATGGGAGATAAATTGAAAGAAATTGAGAATAAATACAAAAATTTCACACTCAATTTCTCAAAAAGATCCAAAGAGTCACCCACCAAGAGAACAGCACAAAAAATGATGCGTGCAAAATCAATTCAAAAGTTTGATGAACTGCCCACACCTATCAAAACAAAGAAAAATAGCAATCATTTATCCAATGATTTCTCTTTACCCATCAACATAAAGCCCCCAAACAAAAAAAAGCTAGAAAAAATGAACACAGAAATTGATGAAAGCATCTTCCTCCTCGAAAACATCAAACTGAAAGCAAAAGATAATTATGAAGCAAAGAATGAAGAGGAATTATCCTTTTCAAAGGGCGATATCATCTCCTTTATGGAAAAGTACAACAATGGAAACTGCAAAGGGAGACTTGGAGACAAAGTTGGCATCTTTCCTTTTCTGATTGTAGAGTTCTGCGAAGAGGAGCAAGAGCTAAAGTTTCAGAAATACGAGAATTTCAAAAGTTTTAGCTCTCTTTACACTGAAAGAAAATTTGAGAAGAAAGATCTGGTGGAACTTAAAAACAAACTTAAAAAGAAAAACTCTTTTTTCATCAAAAAACCCAAGAGCATGTATGGAGTTTCTCTCAGCAAACTCTTCCAAAAAACTGGACAAGAGATTCCCACCGTCCTTACTTTTTGTGTCACCCTTTTAAATGGAAAGTCTTTGTTGGAAAGTGAGGGACTCTTTAGAATTCCAGGTACAGGGACGATTGTTTCAAGTTTGAAAGAGAAATTTGTTTTGGGGAAATTTGAGAACATTGATCTTTCCAACATCAAGTTTTCCCCTCATGATGTTGCTAGCACTATGAAGGCCTTTTTTGCTGAATTACCCAAGCCCTTGTTGAGTGAAGATCTTTTAGAAAAGATGAGCATTTGCTTCCCAAATCAACAAGAAAGCTCATCTTTCAATAATAATCTTCAGAATCTTTTGTTGACTTTAAATCGATTGGAATCAGTTGTTTTGCAATACACTCTCAACTTTTTATCTCAAATTGTGGCTTTGTCTGATAAGAACAAAATGAAAGCTGCTAATCTTGGTATCATATATGGTCCTCTTCTCTTTCGGCCCTCCTTTGAAAATATGTCTTTGTTAAAATCATCTCATACTATAATTGCAAATTTGATTGAGAACATTCATAATTACAAATTCAATACACATTATAAATAAAAAGCTTTTGATGTAGCTCATTATTCATATTTTTTTTTTCATTGTGAATTAATATAAACATATTTTTTTTTTGATCATCCTTTATTTGTTCAAATTCTTTATTTAAATACTATTATCAATTGTTATTATTAATTTCTTGGGTTTCTTCATTCTTATTTCTTATCAAAAAAGATTTCAATGAATCAAATGCAGCATATCCTAATGTTGAGATGATACATGGGTTGAGTGTATGTTAAATTGGTATATATGAGGTAAAAGATTATAAAATATTTTAAATCAGAGATTGATTTTATTTTTCAAATATATATTACCCAATGACATTCCAAATGCCAAAGAAGTACCAATAAGAAGTGGATTAATTACAAATTGTCTTATATTAGTTGCCAAAGATGATGAATGGACCAATTTTTCATTAAATTGATTCAAATTAGGTTCTGAATTGCCATTATTATTGTTGTTGCTCATTTTAAAAAAAAAAGAATTAACTAGACAATTTTTTTTTTATTTTTTATATCAGCACGAGAAGAAAATTTTTTCAAATTAAATAATTTTAATAAAATTTATTTCTTTTTGATCTTTCTTTTGAGGGTTTTGGATCCTTTCCCCTTTCTCTTGTTTGTAGATTCCATACCACGCTTATCAGACATCATTCTTCTATCAACAAACTTGACCATACGACCACCTTTACGAATAGCTTTGGCTCCACGAGTCTTGAAAGTACGAGCAACGATGTAAACTTTGTCCTTTTTCTTTTCGTGAGTTTGACTGTACAATTTTTTAATACTAGAAAGTTTTTCTTGTTCAGAAATGTGCTCTGCTTGGACAATACTGACAGCTCTTTTGGCGACTTTCTCTCTTTGAGCATTCATCTTTCTTTTCTTTCTGGCTTTTGCTTCTGCTACCTTGTCGAGCGAACGAGCATTGAGATCTCTCATTCTCTGCTTCATCTCTTCAACTTCTTCTTTGGTGATAGGAAGTTGAGGGATGTTGTGTCTCTTTTCTTCTTCAGTAAACCTTTTTTGTAAAAAAAAATAAAAATTAAATTAAATAATATTAAAATAATTTTAAATAAAAGTTAACATTAATAATAATAAAATTTTAAGAAATAATTTTAAATAAAAGTTATACCATCTCGGAAGATCCTTTGGATCATCAAAAGTATATCTGTTATAACTGCCATCAACGAGGGAGTTGATGGAAGCCTTTCCTTTGGCAACAAGGGCACCCAAAGCAAGAGTCTCAGCGCGATCCTCAGAGTCATAAGAGGATCCCATTTCATCTTCGTCATTGGGGACAGGTTGCTCAAATTTAACTTCTTCGAAGACGTTGTCTCTTTTTCTTTTCTTTTGGTCAAATTCTTCATTGTTTACAGGTTTACCTCCCTTTTTAAATTAAAAAAAAAATCAAAATAAAAAGAAATATAATGTATTCGATGTTGAAGGAAAAATTTTACAATGAGGTATTTTTCTTTCATTTTGTCGATGGCAAACTTGTCATCAATGTCATCTTCCATATCGTCGAAGATATCTTGTTGAAACCACAAATTAGATTTGGTGGAGAGAGGAACATCATCATGAACATCCACAACCAAATCATTTCTGATTTTTCTCCTTCTTCATCAACAAGATCTATTTTGGATATATATAAAAAAATGTAAAAAAATAAAAAGTGATAGAATATGGTAAAATAAAAATAAAAATAGAATTAAATATAAATATAATGACAAAAAAAGGGTGATCACCTTCAGAACTATCTTCGAAACCAGTCCTCCAAGTTGATGTTGTTCTGATATTTTCTTTGATTCTTTCTAAACGCTTTCTGTGCTTAGGATTGATGCTCTTGTACAAATACTGAAATGATTGTCAACCATACTTTGTATTCTTGTTGCTCCATGGTGGTGAACTTGTCTTGTTTGGATTGTTCCTTTCTATTGCTGTTTTGTTGTCGAGTTTGATGGTAGGGAATTAGGTCATCAAAACCTTGGCTCACTTTTTACTGCATTAAAAGTTCTTGGTCCTCTCCTAAAATTTAAAAAAATGAAATTAAATTACATAAAAACAAAATGATATTTTTAAATATATAATATTAAAAATAGATGGGAACCTTTGTTCAATGGCATCACCGGGGATGATCATGTTCAAATGATTTTTCTTTGCATCTTTTTGTTTTTCTCTGTTTTTCTTCTTTCTTCTTTTGAAGTTGTTGGCGGATCTGATTCTCGAGCTCCTGATCCAAAAGCTGCTCGCGCCCTCCTCGGTCAAAACACGCTCAACCTTTTCGATCTTTTCTTTAGATGGAGTTTCTCCAAATACTTGTTGATTTCACGCTTCCACTTTAAGATATCTCACATCACGTTTACCCAAAAGCTTCAAATCTTTGAAGAGCTCCTTGATTTCTTCTGTGGTGGATGGATGATCCAAAATTAGTTGAGCTTCTTCTCCCTCCCAAGTGATTATGTTGTAATCTGCAAGATTGTTGACGCTATCATCGCTCTCCAAAAACTGTCTGACGGGCAACTCCTTGTACAATATGGAGACTCCATCTTCGTAACCTTCTCTTTGTCTTGGCTTCTTCTTCATCGCAAAGATATCCAAGGAGGTGTTGCTCTTCACCTCGACCTGTTGAAAGATGTATTTGGAATCGAGCATTTTTGGATCGATTTTGTTTGGCGCAAGATATTTCTCGCAAACAACGAATATCTCCGCAGATTCATTACGTGAAGCGGATGGTTTGGTTGAGGTCACTTTTTTGAAGAATTGTCTGAATACCCAGATGAGTGAATTATAATCACCTGATCTGAACACTTTGGTGACGAAAGTTCCGTTTGGCTTTAAAAATTCGGTGGCCAATTTCAAAGATTTCAATGTCAAATCATTTTGTTCGAACGCATCTTGTACCCATGTCGTACCCATATTTGGTGCACCATCGTGCAAAAATCTTTCAAGATGAATTATTCGAATAAATATGAAGAATATGAAGAATATAAAGAATCATATGATGGATTGAATATAAATATCCTCTTTGTGATTTATCAATAATTTTGTAAATTTTTTTTTTTTTTATTTTACAAATCCGCTTTCATTTTTCCCAAATGTTTCTTAATTTGTTGTCTGCAATTTGATGTTGTGATATCTTCTGCCAATGTTATGACTTTTGGGATAGGTTTGATAGGGACCAAATCTATTTGAATTTTAAATTTGATATTTTTTGAGGAATAATTGGAGAATTAAATATATTACCAATTCCTATAATCATGGTATTCATTGGACAAAATTTTTGAGCAACTTGTAACCTAATTGTTAAATATGATGATTTTTTGATGATTAATGATAATTTTTTGAATTTTTCTCAAAAATAGAACTCTCAATTTTAATTTCATACCATCCTCCAGGTGCAGCACATAAATCCACAACAACCTTAGATTGTGAAAGAAAATCGAATTTTCTATTCAATTGAATCAATTTAAAACTAGCTCTTGATCTATAACCTTGCTCTTTGGCTAATTTATAATATTTATCTCCTCTTCTACTTTTTGCTTTATTTGATTCTTTTCCCATTTAAATATCAAGAATATGTCAAGGATGAGGTTTTTAAAAAAAGATCCTTTGATTTTTTTTTTTTTAATTTCAATTCAATAAAAAAATGAGAAAATAACAAAAATTTAATTAAGATAATCTCATTCCGTAAAAATGAATTGAAACAAAGCTATATAAAGACTTTTTATTCAATGATTTTATTAATTAAAACAAAGAGATAATTGAGGAATTCAAAAATATTATTTTGTTGGTTATTCCAAGCAAACATATGTCCAACATTCTCATCATACAATTTTTTATGCATTGAGATAGAGGAAATTTATGGGGATTTGTTTGGGCAAGGGAGCAAAGTTTCTATGGTTTCAAAAGTTTGCACAGGAATGAATCCATCAAATTTTCGAAATCAAAAACGACATCAGGACCATAGGTTAAAATTGATCAATTTTGAAAATGGATAAAAATGTAGTGAAGATTTTTACCTTCTTTGATGTCTGAGTTCCAATTTCTCATCTTCAACTCTCTTCTGAAGAACAACAAAGTAATTTTGGATTTATAAACTGATTTTGTGATTCATCTTCATATTCTCCTACCAAATTACACAATTTATTGTTGACTTCCTTCTTACCCATACAAGATTTTCTACATAATCACAACCCTTTTAATAATCAAAGATTAATGGTCAAAAAAAATAATGGACAAAGAAAAGGAGGTCAATTATTTTCGAGATAACTTATTAACCAGTGGATCAACTCTTTTTCGACCCAAAAAAAGCATTCCTCCTCCAACAATTTCTTTAACATCTTCTACTAAATTTAGCAAACATATCTTTCCATTCTAAGTTTAAAAAATTAAAATTTAAATTTAAAAAAACAATAAATAAATTTTATTGAATAGTGTTTTTGTATACCTTGTATCTTTCCTTCTTTGTTGATTAATCATAACAGCTTTGAATGGTGTTTTGTTTTCGTTTTGTTGGAGGATGTTTTTGACAAGAGAAGAATC
>JAMYWO010000279.1:0-40690 GCA_024220525.1 Cochliopodium minus
AGAACTCAAAAATTTGATGCTAAGAAATTTCGAATAATTCAAGATTTTTGCAATTTTTATAAAAAATATCACATATTCAATATTTAATTTAAAATTTTTATCTTCAGTGAAATTAATTTTAATTTTAAAATAAAAAATTTGTGATTCTTACAATGTTGGAAGCCAATTGATAAACAACTGAATTATTGTTGAGTGTGATATTATTCAACAAGAATGCACAATCAGGAATACTTATAGTCTGACCTTTCACTTTAAAATTCAAAAATGAAACAAAAATGATTGATAACAAAATGATTTGAAGTGAGAAAAACTTTAAGAAGAATTTCTTTATTAAAACGTTATCCTTTATATGATTTTAAAAAGATATTACCTTTGGTGATGTCATTTTTTTTTTAAAGAAGCTTGGTTTATTTTTTTAATTTTATTAATTAAATTATAAATCATTTAAAAAAAAAAAAAAAGAAAGAATATCTTAAATAAAAGCTTGGATGCAAAGATCTTTGAACACAAGAAAAGATTTTTTTTAAAAAAAGTTGGGATAGTTTAATATTTTCGGCAAATTTTTACTGTACAAAATAAAAAAAAATTCAATTCAATTCAAATTTTTATTGGGATGGTTGAACTTCTTCCTGATGTCACTGACACTTAAACCACGATTAGCAAGAAAGTTTCTCTTCTTATCATGAGTAACACCCTGAGAAAAATTGAGGATGTTCTGTTGAAAAACGTTTTCTTGAGAGGAACTTAGAGGATCTTTTTTTTTTTTATCCGAAATGTTGTTGGAGGTTTTAGGAACTTTGTCTTTGTCGTCATCAAAGTCTTCGAAGATGATTGACTTTCTATCGTCTTTTTTGGGCCTTTGTTTTTTCTTTTCGTCTGTGTAGGGGATAGTTTGTTGGGGCCTGTTTTCTTTGCGGATGACGGTCCAGATGTTGAGGGACCCATCTGATCCAGAAGACCAAATCACATGATCTTGAGATTCTTTAAATCAGAAAAATAAATAAAATAATAAAATAAATAATAAATCAATAATGAGAAAAATTAATTCGAAAAAATATAAGAACAATTTAATATGACATTAAAATAAATTAACTAATATTCTTGTTTAAAAGAATAATAAAAATTAACCATTTTGGATTTAAAAAAAAAAACATAATAAATAAAAAAAAAATTATTTAATGAAATAAAAAAAAAAGAAATAATATTCTCAAAATTTAAGAAAAAATAAATTTTTACCTTCTGTTTTGATTACTAAAAAAGATTGTACAGAGTCCTCGTGAAAAGAAGAAATTTTTTCTACAAGCTGGAAATTCTTTGTGTTCCACAGCTTGATTGAATTTTGAGAAGAGCCACTCCACACTATGTCGTCTATAACGACTAAACACTTTATAGAGTTGTTGTGAGGATTAATTCTTTTTTTGAGTGTTCCCTATTTAAAATAATAAAAAAAAGTTGAGAAATTTTCAAAAAAAAGAAAAAAAAAAAAAATTTTTTTAATAAAAATACTGAAATAATAAAAAAAAATTATCAAAAAATAAAAAAAAAAAAAAAAATTTACCTTTTTGGTCCATACAGCAATGGTGTCGTCATCTGAAGCACTCCAAACATGTTCACCACAAGTTATGAAATCGTTGATTCTAAATTCATGTGCGTCAGTTATTCTGAGTACCTGTGACTTTGTTTCATAGTCGAAAACCAACACGTTGTTAAGGGTTGACGCTGTCCAAACTTGGTTGCCGATCGTTTTCATCAAGTGAATGTTTTCGTTCAAAATTGCTGAAAATTAAAAAAAAATATGAGCCTGAATATAATGAAAATAATTATTTTGAACTGAAAATATTTGTAAGAAAATATAGTGATATTTAACGAAATAAAATTGAAAGGAAATTGAAAAAAAAAAAAAAAAAAAAATTTCAGTAAAAATAAAATAAAATAATACTACTAGGAATAATAAAATATAAAAAAAGAAAATAAAATAAAAATGAAACCAAATTGAAAGATAAAAAAACAAATAAAATTAAAATTAAAAAATAAAAATAAATAAAAAATAAAAAATTAAAAAATATTAGTACGAATATTTCCAGACAATCTGAGGGTATCAGTATCGAAAATCAAAATTTCATAATCACTGCTGACCCAAACACTGTCCTGTATGGCACACAAATGATATCCACTCGAACTGAAGGTGTACACAACTTCTCCCGAGTCGGTCAAGACGGAGATGGAGTCTTCGGAGCATGTCCATATCTTGTTTTTCGTGTAAATGAAATAAGTTACAGGCGTTTTCAGCTTTAGACTGAATTCTTTGACAAATTTCAACTCCTTTCAAGTAAATTTTGTGAAATTAAATTCAAATGAAGAAAATTTTTAAATATCAAATATTTAAAGAAATAATACAAATTTGATGATAATTTAACAATATAAAAAATATTTTTATAATAAATGTAAGTTTTTATAAAAGATGAAAAATATATAAAAATAAATAAAAATAAATAAAAACTCTTCAATTTAAAATAATGTATAAAAAATGTTTACGTTGGTACTCCATATTTTGATATTGTTGGAGGAATCTAACGACCATACTTGACAAAGACCTTCTACATACAACAAAGATCTAATAGGAGAATTATTCCCAAAAAACTTTACCCGAAATTGAGGGGAAGGGTTGATGGGAGGTTTATATACAATGTAAGGATTCGTAATGATGAAAGAGGTGATCTCGTCCAACATAGAGTTAATATCCATATTGTCTTCCTTTTTAATCAGAACTGGAGAAAGAATTTTAGAGAGTATGTTCAAAGTTAATTTATTGCAAAAATCATTTTTTGAGATCTGAAAAATAAAAATAAAAATATTAAAATTTACTTAATGATTTTTTTATTATTATTTTTTTTTTTTACATTTTGGAATAAAATGGAGATGTGATATAACAATTTTCTGTCGCACTCTGAAACGTACTTTGCAAAAAGCTTGTTTACATTCAAGAACTGTTCGTCATTCATCCCCACATTAAGTATTTTTTTATGTAAATCTAAATTTTATAATTTTTAATTTAAAAATATTGATGAAGAAAAATAATAAAAAAAAAAAATCGGGAAAAAATCGAAAAGTTTTAATACGAAAAAATTACCATCCAAAGAAGATAAAAAGGATTGTTGATTATTTTCGGAAACAATTGGACTTGGAAGGGACTTTAAAAAATACATGAGCAAAAGAAACAAAACGTTAGGAGACTCCTTCTTCACATCAAACTTGTCATCATTATCGATCTTCACTATCAAAGTTTTCAGCTTTACATTTACAATGCTGTTAGAATCGCACAAATTCTCTTTATTCAAACCCCTCATCAACAACTGTTCGATAACTTGCACGAGAAAGGTAGGGATGCACATTAATTCGTTCTCCCTCTTCATCACTTCTTCCGTGTTCTTTCCAAAAACCAACTCTTTGTTTTTGTTTTCTTCTATCTTCTGATTGTTTGTATTATTGTTCGTATCTGTTTTGTTTGGATTTGTTGCAGTCACTTTTTTCTTTTTCAGCTTTTCTATTTTTTTCTGAATTAATCAATTTGAAAATAAAGATTGATTTAAAATAGTAAGATTGTTTAATTGTAATTTTGATTTTGATATTTATGTATTGTTTGAAGATATGTTTGCTTAAATTTTGAGGCATTTTATTTTTTTTTTTAAGATTCTTATTTTTTTCTTTTTTAACGAGATATTCTATCCCCAATGCATTTATCGGATATAATTAATTAAATTTGTTTCTAATATATTTCATATTTCATGTTTCTTATAAAATTTTTGAAGATTTATATTCATATTTTTAAAAGTAAATGTTATTAATCAAAGATTGATTAGGTATTTATCTTACCAGCATCTTTCCCACCATATTTTGTATATCTTTTGATTTTTCATTCTGAATTTTATGTTCATATATCTTCCCATCAACTATAGGAGATGAAGAATTGGATTTGGATTAATATTTGGATATCTTACCTTGCACGTATAATCTCAGTTGTCCTATTGAATTTTCTTTGTATTTCTTTTTTAAGAAATTGATGATGTGTTGATTCTGTAAAAGATCATTCCCATAAACTATATTTGTCATTCAATGATTTGAAATGTGGTGATATGATGGGGAGATATTATTTTGGAAGCTATAAATAAATAAAATACAATTTTATTTTTTATTTATTTTATAATTATAAACACACTTTTTTTGATTTTTGGAGATCTGAGATTTATGGAATTTGGAATACTTCTTTTGCCTCAAAATTAATAATTTAGGTTCATAATTTTGTATTCACAACAGTAATTTTCTCAAATAATCTTTTATTTTTGTTTTTTAGAAAGAAAATAAATATTTATGTTGCTCATTAATTATAACCTTAATCATATAATAGTCATAAGCGCTAGCAACATTAATTTTGTGCACAAAAGATTATTTAAACTAAATATTGGAATATTCAGCCCTTAATAAAACTTTTATGCATTTGATTACTCTTTTTCTTTATTTCTTTTTGAAAATAAAGGAAAAGTAACTATAAAGACTGATTTTTTTTTTTTTTTTATTAAATAAAGAAAGGGATAATTACCAAAAACAAAAATTTCTCAAAATTCATTGAATTAAACAAGATATCAAACCAAAACAAGAATTAATTGATCATTTATCTTTTTGAGTTTTTATTCAAAATTCAAAAATTTAATATAAAAAAAAATAAAAAAAATTTATTTATTTTTTAACGAAAACCAAAATTAAGAATGTATTTTAAAACAGATCAAATAACAAATCTCAAAGAACTTATAAAAAGGAACACAAATGTAAGAAAAACAAAATTAAGATATTTTCTATAATTTTTCAAATAAATTAACATAAAGACTCTAATTTAAAGGTGATCTTATCAATGAAACATCAATACAAAGAAATGAAGGAAAGATTGGTATTTATGGAAAAACAGATAACAACAATGGAAGAAAATAACGAATATTTGAAAAGAGTGATGGATAAACAACCAATATCTTCTGAAAATAAAGAATTTTCAATGGAAGAACTTCCAATACAGAAATATGAAGATGAAGATACTCATAGTTCTGGTGAAATAGAGACATTCTTCAGAACGGATTCATTATCGGACAGTTTCACCAAAAAAAAGCCCTCTGCATTATCTATATCTGGATTTGGTTCAATCAAACATTTTAAAACATTCGAAGAAGAGCATTCAATCGATTATAAATGCATGTTCTTGAAAGGGAATATATGTGTAACATGCAAAACAAATATAAGAGCTTGGGATATCAATACTGGGAATACAACAATGGTAAAAAAGAAAAATTACAATTACCCTCGATGATATAATAATAATTTTACCAACATATCAAAAATTTTAGCACAAATTTTCTATTATTCATATTATAATCATAATTTCAAGAAATATAAATCATTGAATCACTATAAATTAATTTTGAAAAGATTAAATTTATTATTTGAGAACATTATCTCCGAGTTAAATTTAAAAAAAAAAATTTTAATAAATAAATAATAAATAAATAAAAAAAAAAGAAATTTTATTTTAATAATTAATTTAAGAATATAAAATATTTGGCAAATTAATCTAACATAGATCCCCAACTAAAAAAAAAAAGGTTATAAGAGAAACAGAAGAAAAGTACAATTGTTTACATGTCTTTCAAAACTTGATCATAGCAGGAACAAAAAACAAAGATCTGAAAGTGTGGAATTTTGAAAAAGGAAATCATTTAAAGACGTAAAGAGAATTTGATTTTTTTATTAATTACTTTTTTTATTTTAATATTTGTTTATTATATTTTTTTTTATATTTATTTTTTTATTTTTTCAAGGTTTAAGGTTGAGAGCGAGATCAAATGTTTAAGCAGCTACGAGAACATCATCTATGCAGGGTCGAAAAAGGGGATCGTTTACATATGGGACTTCACCAAAGACAAGAAAATGACATTAGATGGTAAAAAATGATAAAAAATAAAAAAATAAAACTTTAATAAATAATAAAAAAAAAAAATTTTAATTTTAATTTTAATTTTTTTTTTAAAGCTCATCAAAGCAAAATATATTCCATAAATGTTAGTTCAAAGCATATTTACACGGCCAGCAAAGATGCTTCCATCCGCGTTTGGAACCGTACGAATGGAAACTTCGTCACCCAAATAAAACACGTTTCAGCTGTCAACTGCATTGCTTTTTCTGAAGATAGGAGCATTCTGGTGAGTGGATCATGTAAGAAAATAAAAAGAAATATTTCTTTTTTATTTTTAATTTATTAACATCAGAAAAATATTTTGTTCCAAAAAAAAAAAAAAAGATGATGGTGTTGTGAGAGTTTGGAACTTGAAAGATTTTAAACTTGTTTCTGAACTTAAAAGCCATAATGGTCCTATTGTATCAGTTTCTCTTCACAGTAATTTATAATTTTTTATTTTTTTTATTTTTTATCAAATATTTTTATTTTTAAAGAAAATTTCATTTTGAGTGCGGGTAGAGACGGAACTTTAAAATTTTGGAATGAAAACTTCAAGTTAGTTGCCTCCGTCAAATGCCACGACGAATCTTTTAGCAACTTCCAAATCTTAAACTCTAAACTTGTAACCTCTTCGAAAAACAGAAGTATAAAGGTTTGGAACATCGCCGAAGAAAGCTTTGAAAATTTATTTTTCAAATAATATTGTTTTGAAAAAAAATAAAAAGCTTGTGTAAATAAAAAAATTACTTATTTTATTTAGTTTTGTTTCAAAAATTATTTTTTTTCATTTTTTTTTTTTTAATTGTTTAAATCATTTTAATTCGATTCCTTTTCGGTTTGAGCTTCCCAAATTTGAAAAAGAGATTCAGAAATGGCGACCTTTTGGGCATGTACTTCCTTCACGTCCAGATCTTTGATCTCGTACCACTTGTCTGTACTTTTTTGTCTCAAATAAATAGAGTAGAAGCCCGAATTTACATTTCCAGTATGAGAAATACTTGCAATAAGATCATACTTGGTAAAATTTTTCTCAGGATTTTCTACATCTTCCAAAAAAAAATAAATAAAAAAACAAAAAATAAATTAAAAAATAAATTTAAAAATAAATTAAAAAATCATTTTTTTTTCTTTACAATCGTATAATGAAAGATTTTTTAAGGGAAAAGTGACAATAGTAGGATTTTTCTCCAAGAAAAACCTATTCTCAGTAAACCTCTTCAAGTGGAAGATGAGGTAGTTTGGAGATCCAACAATTTTGTGAGTTCTACGTTCATTTTTAACAGGGAACTCGGTATATTTTGTTCCTTTTTTTGCAATAAAATATAAAAAAAAAAAAATTTACATTATTAATAAAAAAAATTTTGAAATTAAATTAAAAAAAAAAAATTTTTTAATATTTTCTTTTTACCATTAAACTTCTCCAACAATACTAACAATGAAACTTGAGGAATGATTTGTTCTATGTCATCTCTGAAGAGTGGAGGCTCGGGAATGTCTATGGTGAGCATGAGGAAGGGCAACTTTGTGGTGGTGATTTTGGGTTTTTTGGGGAGGTTGTCTTTTTTGATGTCTTCTGATTCCAATTCATCTTTTTCAGTTAATAACTTTTTTAAAATAAAAATAATAAAATAAAATAATAAAAATAAAAAAAATTAAGTAATAATAAAATAAAAATAATAATTTTTTAAAAATTTACATTTTTTATTTATTTCATACCTTTAAAGTTCCTCTGAAGGAAGTGTCAATTAGAGGGTAACCGAACTTTGTTTTTTTGAAGTCCTGTTCCATTTGGTTGAGGATCCATGTCAAGAACTGGAGGGGATCGCATTTTTCTCCAATTTTAAATCTAAAAAAAATTACAAATAAAATAAAAAAATAAAAAAATTTTAAAAAAAAATATAAAATTTGACATCTAAGAAATTTTGTAAAATTAATTAATTTTTTTTTTAAAAAAAAAAAATATTTTTACTTTTTTTTACTTGTAAGAGAAACAGCTTGCAAAATTTCATGTGGACTGACATGGCTTTTAAAGTTTTTGGGATTCCACAGCTTTCTGCACAAAGTACTGAGCTCCTTCAACAAGAAACTGTCCTGCTCGTCTCTGTTTAGAAGGAGGTAGTTTCTGAGAGGCTTCACGTGCAAGAGGGCTAACAGAACCACATTCATTGAATCGTTTTCCTTGATGTTGTTCAATCCCACTATCCCAGGGAGATATGTTTTACCTTTTAAAAATTAATTGTCAAATAAAATGTTTTTTTTTTTTAATTTTAAAACTAAAATGATAAATTAATTATTAAAAAATATATTTTTTTAATTTTAAAAACTTTGGTGATTGAAAAATTAAATAATAGTAAAAAGAACATATTTTATTTTTCAAAAAATTTGATTCTTTTTCGTAGGATTTTTTTATCAAGATTTTTGAAAATTTTTTTGTGAGAATTTAATTGCGCCATAAATTTTGGACCAATTTTTATGTCTCAACATAAGATACTATATTATTGATAAATTAAATATGTTAATTTATATTGATCCGATTCTCGATCATTTTTACAAACAAATTTTAAAAAATATTAATAAAAAAATATTTAAAAAAAATATTGATTAAAAAAATATTGATTAAAAAAATATTTTTAAAAAAATAATGTGAAGAATTTTTTATGAAATTAATAATTTTGTTTTGTTTTGGTTTTTGATTTACCATCCAAAGATATTGACAAGTTTTCTTCTTCTTTAGACTTGTCAAGTGAATCAACTTGTTCTTTAGTGTAAGTTGGATCCAAGACGTATTTGATGTCATCCAATGAGGAGTCGATCACCTCGTAACCATCTGGGAGGCAGTAAACCTTCTTGGAGATCAAGTCTATGAATACGTGGTGCTCTGATGACAACGAGTGAACGTAAGCTGGTGTCTTTGTTGATTTTCCTATTTGATAAAAATAAAAATTTAATTTTTTTTTAAAATGGAATAAAGTTGATTCAATAATGCAATCTAGAATTTTTTTTTCAAAAAGTATGAATTGGACATAATTAGTTTTCAAAGATTCATTTTGTTTGATTTTCTTTTTTGCAAATTGATTTTTATGAATGAAAAATTACTTATTTTTCTTTAATTTTAGTGAGGATTGGAATAATGAAATCAATAGGCTTCAAAATTTTGTGATTCTTATATTATAACATCCATTTGATTTTCTTTATATTTTTTATTATTTACTTATAACGATATTCTTCAAATTTTAATTGATTTTATGGAATATTCTGGATAATATTTGAGGTTTATGATGATTTTTTACCTTTGAAATATTTTCCACAAACCAAACAGACATATACATTCAAATTGGAAAGAGATACGGAACAGGTTTTCTCAAAATCGAAATCCAACATATTTCTATTAATTGTATCCAAATAAGGGCATTGATTCGAATCAATAGATCTCTTCATTTTTTTTTTTTTATTTCTCCTTATAATATTTATAAAGATCATTATAAGTAAAAAAAAAAGATCATTAAGATAAATTTGGGTAGATGTTCAAAAATTTAAAAAATTAATGAAAGTTAATAAAGGTTGTAAATTTAGTAAAGTGATTGAAGGAATAATTTTGGAACACTTAAAATGAATTTTTAACTTTTATATCAGCTGAAAATTCTCCTTGTTGTAGATCAGTTGTGTGAGAAATTTATTTTCATTTATATTCTTTTTTTTTTTTGTTTAAAGTAAAACCAAAAAATTCTTGGAAAAATTTAATTTTTAAACTAAAAGATTATATTCCTTTTTTTTGGTGGTAAAAGAATCTTTTTTGTTGATATTAGGAGGTCGGAAAAATCTCAACAAAAGAGAAGAAAGAACCACAGTAATAGAAGAACCAGCCCTATTTAATCAAAATAAAAAATAATTAAAAAAATTAAAAAATAAAAAATAAAAAATAATTAGAAAAGAGATAAAAGAGATATTACATGGCAAGAGCAGCAATAGCAGGGTGGACCTTTTAAATATTTCAAAAAAAAAATTAAATTATATTTGATAAAATTTAAAAAGAACAAATGTAAGTTTTTTTTACAGTAACTGGGCGAATGAAAGGGTAGAGGATTCCTGCAGAGAGGGGAATTCCTATACCGTTATACATGAAGGACCATACAAAATTCATTTTGATTCTGTTGTAAGTAGTTTTGGCAAGAGCGATGGCAGTGATGATATGTGAGAGATCACTTCTCATCAAAACAATGTCTGCAGCTAAATAGGAATTAATTTTTATTTCATTTTTATTTTTTATTTTTTTATT
Source organism: Cochliopodium minus (assembly GCA_024220525.1). Taxonomy (NCBI): domain Eukaryota; phylum Discosea; order Himatismenida; family Cochliopodiidae; genus Cochliopodium; species Cochliopodium minus. The sequence continues at coordinate 10,275 of JAMYWO010000279.1, forward strand.
TTTTTATTTTTTATTTTTTATTTTTTTTTTATTTTTCTTTTTTATTTTTATTTTTTATTTTTTATTTTTTATTTTTTATTTTTTATTTACTTTTTCTTTTCATTAATTTTTTATTGTTTACCTTCCATTGCAATATCAGTGCCTGCACCAACAGCAATACCAACATCAGCTAAAGAGAAAAAAAACAATGAATAATTATTCAAAAAATAAATAAGAACATATTGTCGAATACCTTGAACCAAAGCAGGAGAATCATTAATTCCGTCCTTTTTAAAAAAATGTTAATTTATTTTTTGAATATTTTAAATATTTATTAGAATTTTTTATTATTCATTTAAATATTTATTTGAATTTTATTTTACACCAATCATTGCGACATTATAACCTTGACTTTGGAGCTCTTTGACTTTAGAAACTTTGTTCTGAGGCAAAACTTCAGCGAAGACCTCAGTGATCCCGATTTGTTTGGCAATTGTCTTGGCTGTTTTCCTGTTGTCTCCTGTCACCATGTAAGATTCTATTCCCAACTCTCTTTTGAGATATGAGACTACTGATGCTGCTTCTTCTCTAATCTTTTTTAGGAAAAGTAAATAAAAATAAAACATATTAAAATAATATTAAAATAATATTAAATATAACAAAAATAAAATAAAATAAATTTTGATTTACTGTATCTGCAATAGCAATAATTCCTGATATTTCTCCATCTAATGAAACATAAAGTACCTAGTTGATTTATCAAAAAAAAATAAAAAATAAAAAATAAAAAATAAAAAATAAAAAATAAAAAAATAATAAAAAAAAACCAAAAAAATTAAAAATTAAAAATTATTTTTACAGTTTTTCCTTCGTTTTCGTAGGATTGGACAAGAGAAACAACATCCTTGGTGATAACGTTGTTCATCCACTTTTGGTTACCAATCTTAACTTTCTTGCCTTCAATGGTACATTGGAGACCGTTACCTGGGACGGTGGACCAATCAAAAACTTCCAACAAGGATCCTACATTCAATTCCTTTGCTTTTGTAATGATTGCTTTCGCCAAAGGGTGTTCACTTTGACCAAAAAAAAATTTAAAAAAAATTTTGGAAAATTAAAAAAAAGAAAAAATAAAATAAAATTTATTTACCTATCATTTTCTGCAGAAGATAAGTAACGGAAAAAGATGTTTTCGTCTGTAAAAAAATTCTTGTTGATGATATAGTAGTCTGTCACTTCTGGCTTTCCATGTGTCAAAGTTCCAGTTTTGTCGAAAATGATTGCATTTATGTTATGTGCTTTTTGCAAGATAGCTCCACTTTTTATCAGAATACCATGTTTCGCACCTTTAGAATTAGACATAAAATATGAATAAAAATAAATTTCTTTTGATCAAAATATTCTTTTTAGTTTACCAACACCTGTTCCAACCATCACTTTTTTTTTTTTTGAAAATGAATTGTTTTGTTTTAAAAAAGATTTTAAATTTGTATTTATCAAAAATTTTGAACCTGCAGTTGGTGTCTTTTGAAGAAAGTTAGAAAAAAAAATTTTAAATGATAAAAAAATAAAAAAAGGATATTTACAGCAAGACCTATTGAATTAAAATAAATAAGTAAAAAAAAATTTTTGAAATTTTTGATAAAAAAAGGTTTGTTACCAAGGGAACAAGGACAAGCAATGACCAAAACACTAATACCAAAAAGAAGAGAAAACAAAAAGTTGTTGTAACCTTTAGGAATCCAAGACTCAGGGACAACAGTGGAAGTAAGGATCATCCAAACGATAAAAGTGAAGAGGGACAAACTAACAACAATAGGAACGAAAATGCCCGAAATTTTGTCAGCGAGTTTTTGGATGGGAGCCTTGTCTGTTTGCGCGTTTTCCATCATCTTGACGATTTGGGAGAGAACAGTGTCTCCTCCCACCATTGTGGCACGTACGTAGATGCATCCTTCTTGATTAATGGTGGATCCGATCACTTTGTCGCCTGGCTTTTTGGAGACGGGCATGGATTCACCTGTTAACATGGACTCATTGACAGAAGAAGATCCTTTGACTATAACTCCGTCTATAGGAACTTTTTGACCAGGCAAAATCTTGATGATATCTCCTCTTTGTACAAGATTGGTGTCTATTTCTTTTTCTTCGTTTTTGCTGTAATCAACATCTCCTTCTCCTTTTTTGTTTGCATCTACTATTAAGGTGGCGGTGGGTGCTTGTAATTGGATGAGTTTTGTAAGTGCTTCGCTTGTTTTTCCTTTTGCGATACTCTCCAAAAGTCTCCCAAGCAAAATGAAACTGATCAACATCACTGGGGTGTCGAAAAACAATTGACTTTCAAACTTTGGGTTGATCATTCCTACCAACAGAGCAGCGACTGAATAAATATATGCAGACCAAGTTCCCAAACTGACCTAAAAAAAAGAAATAAATCACTTTTAAATTCTTTAAATCTTTTTTATATGATTTACTAAAACATCCATTGTGGCAGCTCTGTGAGATAAACTCTTGTAAGCAGGAATATGAAAGACCATACCTTTTTAAAACATATTTATTGATATTTTTTAAAAAAAGAAAAGAAAAACTAACCAATCCAAAATTGCATAGGAGTGGCCAATATGAAATTCAAAAAAGCATCTATAGTTAAGGCCCTGTAGATCTTTGTGTGCAACAACATCATTGCAGGCTTGATCCACATCATTACCATCAAAATGAAGGAAGGAACAAAAAAGAACATGGAGATCTTGAAATATCTGGTGTATTTTCTTATCGCCTCTTTTTTCTTTAATGCGTCTTCGTTACTTCTTTTTTCTTGTTTGATTTTTGCTTCGAATCCTACATCTTCTACTGCAGAGAGGATTTCTCTTACTCCAATTAGATCAGTGTTATACTCGATTACTCCTGAGCAGGTCATTAAATCTACCACTGCGGAATTAATCCCCGTGATGTTTTTTAAATAGGTTTCGATGATACTTACACAAGAAGAACATGTCATTCCTTGATAAAACAAATAAAAAGAAATCAATAAATGGTTATCAATAAGGGGCGATGATTCTTATTTCTTTTACCTTCTATTGAGATATTACATACATTAGTTTCATTCTTTGGAATTATTTTTGCTTCAAATCCTATTTCTCCTATTGCATCTTTTATTTTCTCTATAATTTTGGAAGGAAAAAAGAAATACTAAATTTGGTGTTTGGATTTTTAAAAAACCTCCTCAATTTACCTTTGGTGACAACATTGGGATCATACCATACATCTCCTGATCCAAATAGATAGTTAATAGAACTTTTTGATACTCCCGTTATGCTGGATAGATAATGTTCGATTGTATTTGAGCAAGATGAACAAGTCATACCTATTTCATAAGGTATTTAAATGAAAATAAAGCATATTTTTAAATAAATTTTGGTATTGAAGGTAAAATATATTATTATAACGCATAGCATGGTTAAATAAAAGGAAATATATCTTATTCAAATGAAATATTAGGCTAAATTATGTCTGAAATATCAATTATACCTTCTATTTTAAATTCCACTTTCTCTTGAGTATCAAAAAGTGATTTGTTCTTGTTTGATAGGGAATAATGATAACCAGATTTCGTCAACAATTCAAATATCTTGTTGGGATCCTTATCATAAGTCTCCACATGAATAGTGGAATTATCTGAAGAAATTTCTACATTCTGGACATCCTCAAGAGTATTAATGGTTTTAATAATCACATTTCTTTCATTGCTGTATTAGGGGGTTAAATATTTTGAGATTTATAATATCTTTTTTATTTTACTTGCTCTTTATTCCTTCTACTTCAATAGATAAATTGAATAATTCAGACATTGAAATCAATTGATTATCTCTGAGATCCATTTCTATATCCATTTCCATCCTTTTATTTTTTTTTTTTTATAAATTACGTGAAAAAACTAATTTGATTTTAAGCGCAAACAAAAGGGTTTTTGAAGTAGGATTAGAAATGATTCGATTTTTAAATAAATTAAATTTAAAGTTTAATATTTTAATTTCTTATTTCAATTTTAATTTTTCTTGAACCCAGATCCACCCATAACTACAGTGGTCTTACCAGGTTTCTTGAAAGATTTTTTAGATTCAGGCAAAGGGTTTTTAGCAACAACAGTGGTTTGAACAGTTGGTTGTTGTACAGAACGTTTTTGTTCTTCTTGCTCTTCTCTTTCTTCTTGTCCTTCTCCTTGATTTTCATCTCTGAATTCTTCTTGTTCTTCTTCATCTTCTTCTCCTCTAAATCTACGGTAAGATGGTTTTACGAATCTTTTACCAGCTTGTTGTGGTTTTTGTACTTCTTGTTCTTCTTCTTGATTGTGATGGAAGGAATGGAAGTTGTGTCCGTGATGATGAGTTTTGTGTTTCAATGGTCTATCGAATTTTCCGAAAACAAAGTCTCTAGGTTTTGGGAGAGTTTTCAAAACAGAATTATCTGCAGCATTTGGGCAAATACCTTTTATATTGAAATATAATAAGTATGATATTAAAAACTATGTGTTTAACATGAAATACATTAATGATTATTGGATATATATCTTTGCATTTGAATTAAATTCATAAATACTTGAACTCAATCAGATTTTTCTCAATTCAAATAAAAAATTTTACCTCCATTTGGTGTAATATAACTACAACATGATCCAGCTTCATTTTTAGTGAAACAAGTAGTTGGTCTGATAAATTTCTTACTAGAAAAATACAATACATCATCATTAATAAGAAAAGCACCCTTATTATCTTTAACGATCAAATTATCTGTGCAATTAACAACAATAGCACGTTCTCCAATCCCACAAACATTATGTCCAACCGCACAAGATGGTCTTCTCAAATAAACTCTATTTTTGCTTGCTATAGGTTTAGTTGGTCTGAAGGATACAACAAAAGCTCTTCTAAATGCTCTACCACTGGTCTGATCAAATACTTCGACTACATCAACAATAGATCTCCCCTTTCTTACATTAACACATTGAATATCTGCATTCAAATCTGCATTATCTTCAGTCCCAGTAATAGGTAAACATCCACCTTCTGGCAATTTACTCACACTGATGTTTTGTTTAAAAAATTCTCTGCATGAGCCAAGAAAGTGAAATCTCATAATTGTTGATTCGTGAGATATTGCACTACTTCTTGCTCTTTTTCTTGATACTACTTCTGTTCCACAAGAAGCTAATAATACACAAAGTATCAATAATAACAATACTTTTCTCATATCAGTAATTCTATTTTTTTTTAATTTTTTTATTTTTTGTCCTTTCAGCATTTGATCAAAAAAAAAATGAAAAATAATGGAAGAAGTATATCACCTTGAACTTTTTGATTGTTGAAAATGAAATCAATTTCAACAATCAATTAAATTTTTCGATTTTTTTTGAATTGTGGAATAATTATAAATAAAAAATCTCCTGTTATATTTTGATAATATCTTACAAGGAATTTGTATTTATTTTGGATAAAATGATCAATCCATGAGATTGAAGTTTTGTTCAATCAAAAATCTTCATATTTGCAAAGAGAAAAAATTCATCCAAAGATAGTTTGAGGATAAAGATAATTGATCGTTGCAAATCAAATTTTAATTACATTGTTCATATAAGATCTATAGAAGAACCCTTAATTCATATTTATCCAAAATTATATTTTTTTTTTTTATTTTATATATTGATTGATTCTGGAAATTATAAGGGATTGGTAAAATCTGTCTATCTTGTTAAATCATAATCTGAATGGCAACATTATTGTTAATCATAAATTTTGATAATATATTGAAATATAAAAATAAAAATAATAGAAAAAGAAAAATAAAATTGAAATTTTTTCAGATTATTCAACCTATATTCCAATTATAGTTTAAACACGCATAAGCAAATATCTTTGTTATTATTGGATATATGAGCAATAATGATGGAAAGAAGAGGAATGATGAGGAAGATCAAGATTTGGCGGAAAAATACAACAAATTGATGAAAATGTATGAAAAAACGGCGAATTTATGCTTTGAGTTAAATTCTAAAGTGAATATATTGACCAATCAAGTTTATGATCTGAAAATATCCAATAAACAATTAGAATCAAGGATTAATGTTTTAGAAAGAAGAACTACAACGATTAATTTTTTGGATACAAAGAATATAGAGATAGAGGAAGTCGATATAGAGGATGATAGCTCTAATGAGATTTTATCACCCACAATAACAACATCAAGAAAATCAAATGGTATGCCAACAATGCGCAAACAAAATTCATTTTTGATGATTTCATCAGATGAAAGTCTTTCGACGAATGGATCCCAAAATAATATTTTTGGTGACAATAAAAATTATAACAACATCTCCACACCCAATATAGATATCAAAATGGATTATAGCAGTGAAAAGACAACAAATGATGAATCATCATTCATCACCAAAAACTTTAATAACTTCAAAATTAACCTCAATAATCCCTTTTTTAGCGAATCAACCATAAGCAGAGTTTCTATAGGTATATTTCTTTTTTTTTTTGATTCTGAAAGTAATTTTGATTTAAATCAAAAATTTTATTACGACACCATTGGTTTCTCAATAAATATTTCATTTTGTATTAAATTCTTCTAAAAAAATTCTTACAAATTTTATTAAACACTTTTAAATAGGTCTTTCTTCTGGCTTAGAGTTAGATGAAATGGAGGAACCCAAGAGTCAGCAAGATAAAATCAAAAGGACGATGGATTTGTTATTGTTATTTTTAAACAAGAACAAAGAAGCCAAAGTTATATATGATAAGTGTTGGAAAGTGTATCACCATGTTTGTGTAAATTTTTTTTTTTAAAAAATTTTTAACCAACATTAAATAAAGAATAATTTAATTCCTTTAATTCATTTAATTCATTTATTTCTGTTTTGTTGACAGAAAGATTCAAAATTATGTTTCGAGTCACCAGGGTTTTTTGAAACACTGATACAGCTAGTGTTCAGCTACAAACTTGAAAAGAACTCTGTCTGCATTCTCCTATGCTCACTTTCAAGACTAATGGAAGAGGCGCAGCTGGAAAAATCTCAGATAGATTTAATGAAAGAAACCATAATCACCAAACTTTGTTGTTTGATGAATTTGCACGTTTCAAAAATCGAGAATAGACTAAAAAGAGTCATTGTGATGACTATATCCAATTTCTTTTCTATTGTCAAAGACCCTCCTTACCTTGTTTTTCAAGAATTGGTCAAGAACATCTCAGAGATTGATGATAACAAGTTTTATGACGTCGAGCTTTTGTTGACCCAGATCCTCAAGAACTGCTTCGTTCCACAGGATGTTCTTAACAAGTATTACACTCTCAAACTCGCCAATTCTTTGTTGTCAAGCACTAGTTCCCCTGTTGTATTAGATACTTTATTCAATCTTTCTGAAACAATTAATGTAAAGTTTTTTCTTATTTTCATTATTTTGATTCTTATTTTTAAATAGATTAGTGGATTTTGTGAATCGAAGGAAATTCTTAAGCAAATTTCAGACTTCAAGGTACATGAGTTCAAGTACAAGAAAGGTTCTCGGTTCAATGATACAATAAACATCAAAAAAGATCATTTGGTCCAAGAAATTTCCAAATTATTGCAAAAAAATCACAAGTCGACTTGGATATCTATTTCTTTTGTAAAAACTTTCTCAACTAACAATTTTTTAAAAATTAAAAATTTTTAGAGCGAGGGTAAAGAGGATGTTCCTAATATTCTTGATGGTCTACCTTTATTTGTTTTGGATAGTATTCTTTATTTGTTCAATAATTTGGATCAGATTTTTTATTTATTTTTCAATAAGAACAAGCATGATTCTTCAATAATGAAGCACTTATTAACTGAAACTTTTTCCATCATTCAAACAAAGATAATAAAATCTCGTAATAATTTTTTTTTAAATTTTCATTCCATTTTCAAATTTTATTCTTTTTAAAGCTTTAAACATACCTTTTGTCATGTTTTCTAATGATGGATTGGAAGATTTGTTTTCAATATTTTTTTTGATTGCTTTAAAGAAAACTCAATCGATATTGCTAGATAAAAAAGATGCAAAAGAACCAATCAACAAAATAATTCTTGATATTTACAAAGAATTCAAACTAGAACCCCCAAAAGATAAGGTGCAAGCACAATCATTCTTAGATTTTCATATTAATTCATCAAGTAATTCTTTTTATTCTGAATAATTCTTTTAAATATTTTTTTTTTTTGTAAAAAATAGTACATGAGACACAAAAAGTGGAATTATCGGAGAAACTAATGAATTTGGTAAGGAAAAACACGCAAGAGGAAGAGATCTTGGAGCCAATAGACTACTTCAAATATAAAAACCTCTACAAGGCAGACCTCTCTGAGTTCATCACGACCGAAGAAGGAGTGCCCAAAATCTTTGAGTTTTTGAAAGATTCTTTGTTAGAAAAGAAAGCGTTGTCTTACGAAGGACTTTTTCGACAAAATGGCGCTTCTGTCAAAGTTCATAGTCTAGAAAAGAAATTGAATAAGAGTGGTCTAAACACTGGTATTGTCAAGTACCAACCTGATGTCATTGCTACGGTCATCAAGAGATGGTTTTCTTGCTTGTCTACTGTCATTCCTGCTTATGAGGAACTTTTGGAGTTAGTCAAGAAGAAAGTCTACAAAGATATTCCTAGCATCATTAAAGATAACTCTACAAAACAACAAATAGCTACATTGAGATCATTATTAAGATTTTTAAGGGTAATTGAACTTTTTTTTTTAAATTGATTTTTTAAAACTTATTTTTAATTTTTTTTTTTTAAAAAAAAAAGCTTTTTACATCAACAAAAAATAACACGAAAATGAACGCAAATGGTATCAGCATCATTTTTTCACCTATCATCTTCAAACCAGAAAAGATTAATCTTTCAGACAGCCTCCAAAACCAACCTTTCGAAAAAGAAGTAGTTCTCTATCTCCTTACACTAGGTTATGAGGAGATACTTTATTCAGGAGACACCTATCTAAAAAAAGAAGGTTTAAAGTTCAAAAACGTTCAAATGATCGGTTTACATTCTAGTGCGACTATTGGAGATTACATTATTTCCAATTTTGTCCTTAACATTCTCAATTATGTACCCAAAGTTAATTACACTCGAGGTGGTATCCTTTTCCAAGATTCTTTCAGTGGGAAAACTCTTTCTGATTTCGTTCAGGATCATCTCAAGATCGATTTTGAGAGTTCTTTCATCATTTGTCAATGGTTGCTTGACTTGTACATTATTTCTCCTATTTCTGATCACAAAACTTTTTTTCCCACAAAGGATGTTCAATATTTATTTATTTATAACTTCAACAGCAAAAAATCTCTTAAGATCCGCAACGGTAGCAAGAGTCTCCGTTTGAAAAAGAACGAGAAGTTTTTGGATAAGGATTCTCTTCACAAGCTTTCCAACAATTCTCTCACCAAGAAAAAATCTGGTTTGGATATAAAAAATTTTAAGTATCATGATTAGAAGAATTGATGATTAATTTCCATTCAATTAAAGAATGTTGTGTTTATAATGAAAAATAAAAATTTTTAATTTTTTGATATATTATATTATATTGTTTGAAATCAAAATGATCAATCATTTTATATATATCAGATCAATGGAAATAAATCAATCATCTTGTTCATTTAATTTTCAAAAAATTTTTAAAATTTTAAATTAAAGAGGCAAAAAATTCAAAAAATAATTTAACCCAATTTAATTTCAATTGAGTTTTATCTTCTAGTTGTTATTAATACTTTTGATCAAAGGGATTTTAAGTGTTTTTATTAAATTATTTATTTTAAATTATAAAATATAAAAATAAAAAAAAATATAATATATAAAAGTATTTTTGGAAGCGATATTAATTGTCTTTTTGGGCTATCAAAATGAAGAAATATTTCCATTATTATTCAAAAAATAATCAACCCAACCTGATAGAAAATAAAAATATAAACATAGAAGATAATTTCAAAAATCCACCTATATTTCTTCCATCAACAACCCAATTCAAAGGTAAAAAGGAAATCAAATATAATCAGTTAAAAAAAAATCTTTTAAAAAAAAAAAAAAAAAAGAAATCATCTTATATTTTTTCACAAATCAAAAATAAATAAAAATATATCAAGTGAAATATCATTTATTAATGATATTTTGATTATTCAAAGTATCACATCATATCAATCCACAAACATTTAAAATATAAGTTATCTGTTTGAGGATTTTTAATTTTCACTAACAAAAATTTAGTAAAGCAATATAATTGAACGTATATCAACTTAGGTTTTGTTATATTTCTTTAAATAAACTTTATTTGAAAACAGATTTTGAAAGATTCATATGGGAGATCACAAATTGCAATATTTTGAAAGAGATGGGAGTATGTGTAATAATTCCACCCAAAGATAAAGGAGCATGGATACCCATCAGCACCAATTTCAAGAATATAGATCCAAATAAGCTGATGATCAACGTGAATGAACAGAATTTCGATAGGGTGAAGCAAGATAAAAGTATCAAGATTATATCCTCTTCGTCCCTCTCTAAATTCATTGATCAATCACATAAAAATAAACAATTGATTTTCAAAGGAGGTAAAAAGAAATTAAATTCCTATTTATAGATATATATCTTCAAATTATATAAATATTTAATAAATCAATAAAATCAATAAATTTTTGAAAGAATCACCAATAGAAAAACTTTGTTCGTAAAATTATTTTAATTGAATTTATTAAAACAGAAGCTTCTGTGAAAGAAATTGAAAAAAAATATTTCGAAACTGTAAGAACAGGAACAAAATACACAACAATAGGATCAGAAGAAATAACCACACCAAGTGAATTTACTTATTTCCCAACAAAAAAGGAGCTTCCAGTTACAGAATATGCGTTCAAATGGAACTTAAAGGTTTTGAGGGAAAGCAACTGTTTCATGCAAAGACATTCAAAAGAAAGATTGGAGAAAGGAGAGCATGATACCATTGTTAATTTTGGTTCTGTTTTATATTCTTATAATTGGACTATAGAACAGGATGCATTGTATTTATTAGAATATTTACATTATGGAGACCCTAAGATTTGGTAAAAAAATAAAATTTTTTTTTTTTAATATTAAATTTATAATTTATTTTCAAAAATGTTATAAATGAAGATTATCTCATTCATTTTTGATTATTTGAATCTCTTTTAAAATTAAATTTATTATTTGTTTTCTAAAATAAGTTTATCTCGCGCATATTTTGTCTTTAATTGATTCCTTTTTTTTTTTTTACATTGAATCCATTTTTTTTTTTTGAATTTTATTTATTTCGTCTAAATAGGTATGTTGTCCCTCCTCAATATTTAGCAAAAGCTGAAGAATTGTTGAACAGTAAAATCGAGTCGTCGAATTCTCAAGTGAAAGTGGTAAATCCTTCCTTTTTATTGGAAAACAAAATCCCAGTTTACAGATACGTCCAAGAGCCTGGTCAATTCATAATCTTATTACCTTTTACTATATATGCAAAAGTAGATACAGGAGTAAAAAATTTTTTAATTGAATTTTAAAAATAACAAAAATAAACTTTAAAAATAAAATTTAATTAATCCAGAAAAAATGTAAAAAATAAGAAAAATAGAAAATCTCTATAAAAATTAAAAATTTGATTAATAAAGAAAAAATTATTTAAATTTTTTATTTCAGAAAAAAAATAAGAAAAATCAAAAAGTTTTATGAAAAAAAAATTAAAAAGTTTTATTGATAAAAAAAATAGTTTAATTGCTCAGAAAAACTATCGGTTTGCTTTCCTAATTGGTATGAAATCTTCGATTTGGTTTGCCAATACAACAAAAAGAACCATCTGGAGTCCACCTTCGACTATGGAAGAGCACTCATCAATGGATGCATGTCCGAACAAGCCCTAGGGTTCACCCAGTCACTCCTCTCCACTCTAGAAAAGTTGACGCTTAAAAACGAAGAGATATTCAACAAATTGAAGGTGGATCTTGTTTCCCCACAAAAGTTAGACTTAATCAAATTTAAAACGTGTTTTTGCGGAAAGATTTGCATCAATTTTTATTGTAAATGTAGTTGTAATGGCTACCTTCTTTGTCATGATCATGCTTGTTCTTATTGTACTCATGGTCCTGAGCTCAAGAAGGCTTATTACTACGATTTATTCGGCATGGTGCAGACTTTGGAGAATGACGTCCATACTCACCAGGATCATACAATAGAAAATATTTCCGTATCGAGGAACATACATTCGTCCAAAAATAATTTTAATAAAAGAGAAAATTACTGTGAAATAAGTATTCTCGATCAGGTTTATTTTTTCTATCTTTTTTCTTTTTTTTTTTTATTTTTTATTTTATTTCTATATTTTTTATTTTATATTTTTATTATTTATATTTATTTTTTAATTTTTTTTAATTTTAAATTTATTTTTATTTTAGATTTGTTATTATTTATTAATTTTTTAATTTTTTTTAAATTAATTTTTTAAAATTTTTTTCAGGTTTTGTTAAAACTTTGTAAAGAAAATGTCAAGGAAGACACCATTTTGAATTTCGACAAGGATTCTTGTGAATCATTTCGCAACTCTCTCATCTTTAACGGAGAAAATGTCACGTTGACCATCCACGACTATTACGACTTTGCCAAAAACTCAGGAGCTTGCTTTGAAGAATTTAACGATGTTTATAATAATAACAATAACGGAGGAAATAATAATTCAATTACTTCCTCCAATAAAAAAAGAAAAGTCAATTTAGATCAAAAAGAAACATTAAAGTACGACAGGGAAGAGAATCTTTTGGAGTCTGTCAAGGAGAGAATCGTTTTGGTAGCCAAACAAAAAGAGAAGAACAAAAATTATCCTTGGCCTCATGATCTTGTTCAAGACATCAAGTCTTTGGAGAAGTTTCATGACAAGAAGAATTTGTCTCATATCCTTGATATTCCTATTGCCACCCTCAACCACATTTTCAGGAAAGCCATTGAAAAAAATTTATAAATAAAAAAAAATAAAAAATAGAAAATATAAAATAGAAAAAAAAAAGAAAAAAAATTCTGAAAACTGTTTTGTTTTGATTTAGAAAAAAAATTTCAAATATAATTTTATTATTTTTAAAATAAATAAATAAAAATTAAAAAATGGAATGTGCCACTTGCAATAATAAAAATTTAGATATAAACATATATTGCAAAAATTGCAAATCACTTTTATGTACAACATGTAATACGCTTTCATTATTAAATTTGAATTTTTTTATTTTAAATTTTGCACGATTCAGGTTATAAAGCATTGAATTCATCTAATTCTTCCCAGCATCAAAGAAAGAAAAATAAGAATCCAAGAAAATGCACAGAGTAAAAAATATAATCAAAATTTTGCTTTTATTTTTCAAAAAATTATTCTAGTTGTGTCAAAGAAGAAGCGAAAAAGAAAATGGAGGAAAATGAAGAATCAGATATCTATCATTATTTTGAAAGTTTTTTATGGTAAGTCTTTTTTTTTTTCTCTTGATTATTAACTCATAGTTCAATTATCTTGTTTATCTCACATATTTTCAAAAGGTATCAAACTGAGAAGGGATTTCCAAGGGCACATATAACATTCCAGAAATTATATCAAACATTGAATTTTTCATTCAGATATAATAGGTAAGTGAATAAAAATCCATTGACAAAATAATCATTTCTGGATTATGATTTGGATATTTTTTATAAAAATTTCTAAAATCTGCAATCATTTGAAATTTCTTTGCATAAAACTTGGGTTATGTTTATATCAGATCATTTCAAGTATAATGCTTAAAATCATTGTGATTTCTGTATATTTGAAATCACTAAAATGCATTCAAATGATTTTACAAAAAAAATTTTTGGGAAGTTAATTATGCCCGATAATAACATTTCTTTGTTAGAAAGAGAAATATTTTTTTTTTTTTGATTTAATTTCGATGCGATTCTTGGTTTTTATGTTTACTCGATAAAGTTTATAGAAAAAAATTGATAAAATTGAAATTCTTGAATTAATCAAATATTTCTAATTTATTTCGAATGAAACTTCTTTGTTTGGAAAGTTATTAAAAAATTTTTCTAATTTAGTTTTTTCAAAGGAGGTTTTGAATTAAATAAATTAAATATTAAAAATTAAAAAATAAAAATTAATTTGACAGAGATTAAATTAATCCAATGAAAATTACATTTTTTTTTTTCAAAGACAATTTAGAATGAAGAGATTCGGAAGCCTAATCCTTGAAGGACACTACGCGCTTGAGAAAGAAGGGATTAGACTCTATCCTGTTCACCAAAAAAAAAAGATCGACCCCATCTTCATTAAATTCTCTAAAAACATGGTCATCTTTAACAACAATACTACCAATTTAATTTCGATTGACAAAGCGGTGCCCATTCCTCAACAATTCCCAAGGTTAATGACATCTGATTGGAACAGACACAAACACAAATATTATCCGCAAAAGTTCCGCGATTTTATTGTCTCCTTTCTTTTTTATCTTCGCTGTTACCAAAAGAAGTCCAATGTTCCTCCTTTGCCTAAGCTTTTGCTTCAATCTAAGATCATTTCTCTTCTTTACCAAGATTTTTGTCATAAGCATAAGATTGGTTTTTGTAAAGTTCATTTGGCTAATCCTTATGATAGAAGTTTCCGAATCAATAAAAAATAAAAAAATGAGCAAAAATAATATTATTAAATTGGCCCTAATTGGTGCGGGAGGAACAGGTAGATTTCATCAATCACAAATAAGATTGGATATCAATTTTTTATAGAATTAAAAAATGAAATTGTTAAAAATGATCAACATTTTTAGAAGATATTTAATTTTAACTCATTTATCAATAATATACTATCTCATTGTTAAGATATAAATAAATGATACAAAAATTATATTGAATATATTTTTTATTTTCAAAATATAATATTAAATATTGCGATTTTGATCTTCATTTGAAAGATTATTACTCCCCACTTACATTTATCCATTCCAAATAAAATTTTGAATATTTTAATCAAATAAAAAAACAATTTTTATCTTCATTTAGGATGCACAGCTAATCTAATAAAATTTACGAGCGATTTTTTCATTGAAACATAGTAAAAAGATGTATTTTTAAAGGATGTCAATTATAAATTAAAAAATTAATCCAAAATAAGTGATCCTACAATAGAAGATTCATATACTAAACAAACATTTATAGATGATATAGAGGTATGTTATGAAATCCTTGATACAGGTGGGTAAAATTTTTTTTTTAATTATATATTTTTTGAACTAATAATTTGTTTTTATCAAATCAATAGTGGGGTAAAAAATTTTATTATTTCTAAATTTATTTAAATTGTATTAGGAACTTTATTCTTTTCTAAGGGAACAATGGATTACAAGATCCGATTGTTTCATACTAATGTTTTCAGTAATAAGAAGATACACTTTCGATGATTTAAAGTATTACATTGACCAAGTATTAAGAATCAAAGGGAACCATTATATTAGTAACATTTTTTTTTAATAAAATTTTTTTTTTTTTTTCATTTTTTTTTTTAAAAAGGTTTAATAACAATTGTTGGAAATCAAAGTAATGAGCCTTTTTTTTTATTAATTTTAGAATTTTTT
The DNA here is from genome assembly GCA_024220525.1 of Cochliopodium minus. Classification (NCBI taxonomy): domain Eukaryota; phylum Discosea; order Himatismenida; family Cochliopodiidae; genus Cochliopodium; species Cochliopodium minus. The sequence continues at coordinate 25,898 of JAMYWO010000279.1, forward strand.
CAATTTAATAAGTTTTTAATCAATTATTTACTTATATCTTTTTATCAACAATTTTAATTTAAATGAAAATAAAGTTGATCATGTGAAATCTAGAGTAATCAACCCTTGTGAAGGGTTGGCACTTTCAAAAATGATGGGTTGCAAATATTTTGAAACATCTGCGAAAACTGGACACAACATAAACTCAAGCTATTTTCATATAGGAAGGGAATGCTATCAATCAAAGAACAACCCAAAATATAAACAAGAGAAAGAGAAAGAAAGATTGAAAAATAAGAATATAACTTTATTGTTGGGAAGAGGTTGGTCTGATTTCATCCATACATCTTTTTTCAACAAGAAATGGGACAAAGTCGAAATTCCAGAAATCAACAAAAACTTGAAAAACGTTTGGATTCTCATCTTTTCTTACTTGATAAACTACAAAGATAGAAAAAACAATGAAGAATTATTGAATTACAAATTGGTTTGTAAACATTGGTTTGAAATGATCTCTAAAAACTTTAAGGGGACTTATTCTAAGGAAAATGAGGGAATAGGTATGGGATCTTTTGATACGAATAGTGGAGATTGCATTGTCTTTGCAGATTGGGATAAACCTGTTTATTTTTTCAATGTTGTGAATTGTGTTGTCTTTGTGGATGTATCGGAATTAACTTTCAATGAATCTAAAAAATCGGAATTTGAAACAGCAATTGAATGGATCAATGATAATAAAAATTTTGAGCCTTTGACAGGGATAACAGTAGTTTTACATAATTTCACCAAAATCAAAAGAGATTCCATCAAGATCCCAGGAAATTTTAACTATGAAATAGATTCCCTAAAAAAAAATAGTAAAGTGTACAATGTAATAGAAGTTGATGACCTTTTCTCAATTGAAAATATAGAAGAAGTTTATTTGAAAGCAAAAATTCCTAAATTTGATTTAAAGTTAAATAAACCCAATGTGGATTCTCACTATGATGAAAGCAGCAAATTTGACATGTTTATTCTTTGTGAATCTCCCAAAAAAATCTATAATTTCCGTCATAGTGCATCCAAGTATGTCAATATTATTTCGGCAGAGCAATTAACTCTTAAGAACGAAGAAATAAACAATAAATTTCAAAAAAACAAAGTTGAAATCAAACTTCCTGTTGACATTTTTATTGTTGAAATGATTGGAATAGAAAATCAAAATTCAAGAGTTAATGAGAATGAAAGTGAACAAATTGATTGGACAGGCAAAGTAATGTTTACAAATACAAATAATTTTGATTTAAAGGTCAAAATTTTTTGTAATCACGTTGGTTTTAAATTTGAGAAGGAATTTACTTTAAAGAAAAAGTTTTCTTTTCCTTTCGAGTTAAAGTGTACCAGTTATGGAAATGAAGGAACATTTTTGATTGTTCAAATCAAAAAATCAGCATTCAAGAAAACCTCTATGTTTTTAAAACTCGTTGATAAAAAAAAATAAAAAATGGAATTCTCAAAGAATCTTATTTGGAGATTTCTTAACAAGTCCGAATAATGATCTTTATAAATCAAACTTTTTTTTTTTGAATAATTTAAAATAATAAATAATTAAAAGATTATCAAATTTTGATCATAGGAAGAGGTTGGCCCAATTTCATCCATACATCTTTTTTCAACAAGAAATGGGACATGTAGAAAAAACTATGAAAAATTATTGAAATCAAAAATTATTGGTTAGTAAACATTTTTTTGAAATCATCTCCAAATATATCTTCTTTTTCAATAGGTTCTTGTTTTTTTACATCCTCTTTTTTTGAACAACTTTGCCAGGTCAGTTGTTTTATGTTTCAAATGATAGTAATGGAATGTGGGAAAATCCTTCATATTTTTTATTTTATCAAATGAGTTGTCTAGTATGTTTAGGAATAAAACAATTTACAAAGAACAAATCTAAATTTCAAAAGGCAAATAGAATGGCAAAGAAAGAAAAAATTGAATTTGAAATTAATTCAAAAAAAAAAAAAATGAGTTTGGGAATTCCCTCAATAAAAATATGTTTTTTTGGAAGTGGATCAATAGGTCAATTATTTCAAAAATATAAAACCATTAGAAAAAAATAAACAATCTAATATTTTTTTTAATTAAAGGTACAAAAACTTCTGGCATTATTAGATTCATTAATGGTGTTTTTTTGGATAGTAAAAATCAATAATTAATCTCTTTTGAAGCATAGTAAAAAAATTTTTCATTTTTTCAGTGAAAAAAATTAAATTAATTTAATTAGTGATCCCACAATAGAAGATTGGTATTCAAAACAAATTGAATTAGATGGAAAATCTATTAAATTGGAACTCCTTGATACACCTGGGTAATTGAAATTATTTTCGAAAAATAAAAAATTTTTTTAAAAAAAATCTTCATCTAGACAAGAAGAGTATCGTATATTTTGGGACGGCTGGATAAATAATACACAATGTTTTGTTATTGGTTTTTCTATTACCGACAAAAGAACTTTGTATGAAATAAAGCCTTACATCGATCTCATATTAAAACTAAAAGGAGATAATATTACTGGTATATTAAAAAAATTAATTTTTTTAATTTTTATTCTCGTTTCAATATTTAGATATGATGACCATTGTAGGAAATAAAGGTATAAAAAATTATTTTTAATATTAAAAATTCAAATATTTTTAATTATTTCTTCTTTTTTTATTTTGATTATTGATTAAAATTTAAAAAAAAGTTGATTTAGAATAACGAAGGGAAGTAAAATCGTGTGAAGGATTAGCAATTTCGAGGTTATTGGGATGCAAATATTTCGAAACATCGGCAAAAACAGGATATAATATTAATGAGAGTATTTATCATACTGTGAGACAATGTTACCAATCCAAATACAATCCAAAATACAACCTTGATAAAGAGAAAGAAAGATTGAAAAATAAGAATATAACTTTATTGTTGGGAAGTGGTTGGTCTGATTTCATCCATACATCTTTTTTCAACAAGAAATGGGAAAAAGTTGAAATTCCAGAAATCAACAAAAACTTGAAAAACGTTTGGATTCTCATCTTTTCATACTTAATCAAAAGCAATGACTCCTACAACAAAGAAAAATTGAATTACAAATTGGTTTGTAAACATTGGTTTGAACTGATCTCCAAAAATTTTACCAACACCCATTCTTTAAATAATTTATGGAAAATGGGATTTATGAAAATAACAAAGACTGTGTAGTTTTTTCAGATTGGGAAAAACCTCTTTTTTTGCACAACGTTGTCAGGTCGATTGTTTTTATGGATTCAAATGGTTGTAATGGAAAGTGGGATCAAACAATCAAATGGCTCAAAGAGGAGAACCTTTCTAAAGTGAAAGAAGTCCATGTCGTGATTCACAATTTTTCCGATTCAGCTTCATCACCTGATTTGAATTTTTTAAAATCATTTAAATCTTTTAATGTGATAGAAGTTGGCGATCTTTTCTCAATAAAAAATGTCGAGACAGTTTACTCAAAAGCGAAAATACCAAAAATAAAGTATGGTGATCTCAATCATCCATTTAACTCTAATTCCGAATTTGACATTTTCTCTCTTTGTGAATCTCCCAAAAAAATCTCAAAAAATCTTATTCAAGCTTCAAATTATATCAAAACCCTTTCATTTGGAAAAATAGTTCTCAAAAATGAAGAAATAAACAAAAAGCTCCAAAAAAATAAGATTGAAATCAAACTTCCTGTTGATCTTTTTGTTATTGAAATGATTTCCAACAAAAATGAATGGACCGGTAAAACAACATTTATCAATACAAACGATTTTGACTTAAAATTGAAGATCTTTTCTTCTGACAATGATTATCTGTTTCAGAAAGCATTTACTTTGAAGAAAAATTTTTCTTTTCCTTTTGAAATAAAATACAGTGGAGAAAAACAAGATGGATCATTTTTGGTTGTTCAGATCAAAAAATCAGCTTTCAAGAAAACTTCTTTCTTTTTTAAAATTAAATTTAATTTGAAATAAAATAAAATGAAGTTTTTGATTTCTATAATCTTTGCATTATTTCTTTTCATTCAATTTATCAATGCCAATCAAGTATATGTATGGATGTGCTTGGAGAGGTATCAAGTTAATTTTCTAATTGAATAAGATTAGGCCATGATTTAATCATGATAGATGTTATAGAGAAAAATGATTCTCCTGCTCATAATGCATCTATGCATTCCATAATCGAAATATATTCTATAATATCAAAGCATATATAAACACTACTAATAAAATTTCTTAAATTCAAAATATATTTAAAGATGCAATCAAACACAGCAACAAGTAGAGAAGAATCTCGAGCAGATAGGAGATTTAAGAAACATATTGAGCGGCATCTCCTTCGAGAAATATAATTTGGGAAATGATTCCAATTTTGTTGATAATATTGGTTTAACCAATGTATCCAAACAATTGAACGAATGGGGATTGATAACGTAAAAAAATTAACGAATAATAATTAAATTTATATTCAAATAAAAAAAATAAAAATTAAAAAATAAAAAATTAAAAAATAAAATAAAAATAATTCAAAGATCAAATAAAATTTTCTTTTTTTAAAGTTTACCAATGATTTCAAGCTACCCTTATCCTCCACAGTAAAAACTAACTCCTCATTTAATTCTTTTTATGATTATTTTTTGTGATTTTCTAGATTTATAGTATGGATGAGAAATGTTTTCAAAAATCCTCTCCCATTTATTAACGAAGCTATAAATTTGGCAAACCAATTCGACTACAAAGGGTACGAAAATAAATTGATTTTATAAAAAAAAAATTATTGTAAAAAAAAAAAAATTATTCTAAAAAAAGATTCAATGTAGATTGGGAACCAACTGTATAATTATTTATTCTTTATCATTTTTACCTTTTTTATTTTTATTTTTTCCAAAGGTAAATGGGACTGAACAAGATTCAAAAGACTATGCAAATTTTTTGGACCAATTCGCAAAGGCCTTGCATCAACACGGAAAGGTTTTGTCTGTGGACGTAGCTAATTGGAATCCTTTGTGGAACTTCACTTTGTTATCTCAAACAAACATTGATTTGTAAGAAAAAGAAATCAAAATTTTTGATATTAAAAAAAAATTTTTTTTTTAAAATTAAAATATTTTAAAAAATTACATTAAGAAATTATTTTTTTTAGGAATTTACCTTATAAATCATTTTTTAATTAATTTGTCTAGGATTATGACCATGTCTACTTATACAGGAAATTTCGAGTATTTTGAAGAAAACCTTGTCAATGCAGTTTCGCAAATCGGCCTTGACAAACTTGTTGTAGGATTAGAGACCGTTGATACAACTAACAATCTCCCTTACTCAACCGCTAACATTGCAAAGAGATTCGATTTGATCAATAAGTACAACGTAAATAAGATTGCTTTTTGGAAAAGCCCCATTTATGCCAATTTTGTTCCTTTTATCACCAAATTCATTAAACAATGAAAACATTAATTGCTTTTTTAATTAATTATTTTTTTTTATTTTTATATTTAGCTGATTTTTTGACCAATATCTTCATCCAAAATCAAAAAGGAAGATAAAATATCCTCTTTGATCATTGAATATATTTTTTAAATCTCTTTCAATCTTAAAACAAATAAAAAAAAAATTTTTCATTCAAAAAAAATATCACCAAATAAAAAAGCAACAATACAATCCTTTATATATTAGAACATCATATTAAATTCTTTTCAAATACTATCTACGAGGATTTTTAAATTTAAAAAATGCAAATTCCCAAATCAAAGCCAATACCCATATCTGGGGATAATAGCATCAAATCCAAGAAAGATAATGATTTGGTGGAAATGAAAAAGCCAAGAAAAAACGAAGAAGAAATGAATTTGAACACTAATATAAAAAACAATAAAAAGGAGGTGAGGTCTTATAATGAATTGCCTATCGGAGTGGAATTTATTGATGAAGAGGGAAAGCTAGTAAAGAGATTTTCTGAGGATACTGTGTTGATAAAATCATCACTGTCAGAGGAATATTTCTTGTTGACGAATGGATTTGGATCCAAAAGCGTATCTGTGACAAAATTGAATGGTAAAGAAAAAAAAAAAAAAAAATTTTTGCGAACAGGAATATTTCTATTTGAAAAGATATAGTCCTTAAAATTTCTTTATAATCAAATTATTCTTCATGGATCGATTTATATTGATAAATTTTTTTTACCTTTTTTGAAGAAATAATGTTTATCAAGACTTTATTAAAATCATTTATTTTAAAAAAGGATTATGGACCATATTATTTCCATATCTATCATATAATTTAAATTTAATCAGTTGATTCTTTGCATTTAAAATAGAGATGTTCAAAATTTTACAACAGTTTAAAATTTGTTAGTCATAAATTAATATCCGCTAACAAAGTTGTAAATTTTGGACATGTCTACATTTAAAAATTGAAAAGAAAATTTCATATTATCTAAGTTTTTTCGAAACAAATTTATTCAAAGAAAGTCCTTGATAACATTCATCAAACCACCAATTCTTTTATCAACCTTTTTTTTTAAAATAATAGAGGTTGGATCGATCAGCGACAAAGATCATCACAGCGACAGTGAGGAAGAAATAGATGACTCTGGAATGAACAGGAAATCTATTTTCAAGAACACTGGCCACTTATTGCAAGGTAAATTTTTTTCATTAATATTTTTTTTAATTTTAAAAACTTTATTATTTTTATTTAAAAATTTTTTGATTTATTATTTAATTTATTTTGATTATTAAAAGGCGAAGAATTTTTGATGGACTTTTCAGAGTTTGCTGTCAACTTGCAAAGAGGCGAAGAGAAGGTGGGTGGGAGGCTCTGCATTACTAATTACAGGCTCATCTTCATCTCCAAACTGTTTCTCAAAAAGAAGCCCAGATCTTCTCTTGAGTCCCCTTTTGATGTAAGAAAAAAACAATTGTTGAAAAAAAAAGTTTAATATTTTTTTTAAATAATTTCAAATTTCAAAATTTTAAATAAAAAAAAGAAATATTTTTTCATTTTTTTAATACTTATTTAATTTTTTTTTTTTCATTTTATTTTTTCATGTTATTTTTTTATTTTTGCTTTTCATATTTATTTTTATTTTATCATGTTATTTTTTTTTTTGGCAGATAAGAAAAAATTTGGGAAGCGAAAATCAATTTTCAATGAAAAAAAGAACACATTCTCTTTACCAAAAGACCAAAACCTTTGAAGACATCAAAACGGACAAGATAATTGTCCCATTGGCAAATGTGGAAAGAACCAAAATTAGTGTCATGAAAATGGGGAACGAACTTACCTTAAAACTTTATTGCAAAAATTTTAGAGTTTATAATTTTCATATTGCAGGTTTAAAAAAAATTTATTATTTTATTTTTAAATTTTATTATATTTTGTGTTCAATTAAAATTTTTTTTTATTTTTTTTATTATATTTTTAAAGTAATAAATTTTTATTTTTTTATTTTATTAAAGTTATTTTATTTTCATTATTTTATTAAAGTTATTTTTTATTTTAATTGATTTAATTTTTATGATTATTTTTATTATTTGATTTTCCATTTTTTTTATTTTTATTTTTTAGGACCTATATCTTTCGAAGGAGAACTGATCAACTATTTGACAGATGACATGCACATCGAGCCACTCTTCAAGTACACCTTCCTCGAAATGCATGAAGCAATCATCAATTTGTTCAAAAAAAGCAAGCTTACTCCCCTCGACCAAGTTTTTGCTTTTAGTTACAAAGAAGTATTTAAAACTGATGGTAAATAAAATTTTTTTTTTTATTTTATTCTATTTTTATTTTTTTATTTATTTTATTTATTTATTTTTTTTTTTTTTTATTTTTTATTTTATTTTTTTTTATTTCTTTTTTATAAATTTGTTGATTGAAATGAATTTTTTTGTTTGATTATTTTTGTTTGATTTTTGTTATTGTCATTTAATTTTATTTTTTAAAATATTTATTTTATTATTTTTTTTGGTTTTATTTATTATTTTTTTATTTTGATAAATTTTTATTTTTTTTTTATGATTTTTTTCATTTTATTTCTTTTTTTGTAGGATGGAGTGTTTATGATGATTACAAGGAAATAGAAAGAATTTTTAATTACAGATTTGAGGAAAATGAAGATTGGAGGTAATCTTGATCCCATTTTTTTATTTTTTATTTTTTTATTTTTTTATTTTTTTTATTTTTTATTTTTTTTATTTTTTTTATTTTTTATTATCTTTTATTTTTATTTTTTTATTTTTTATTATCTTTTATTTTTATTTATTTCTAGATTAAGCACCATAAATTCTGATTTCACTTTTTGTCCAACTTATCCAAAACATTTTGTAGTTCCAAGGTAAAAAAAAAAAACCAAACAAAAAATCCTTCCATCAAAAAATAAAATTTAAAAAAAATTTAAAATAAACTTTTTAAAACGAATTAAAAAAACTTTTAATCTTTAAATAAAAAAAAACAAAAATAAAATAAAACTTTTTAAAAAATAAAAATAAAGTACGATTTCGGATAACGCATTGATGGAGGTAAGAAAGTTCAGAAGCAAAAACAGAATACCTTATTTCTCCTGGATCGACTTGGACAGCAACGCGACGCTTTTCAGATGCAGCCAGCCCCTTTCGGGAGTTTCTGGCATGAGGAACACTCAGGACGAAAAGTTTTTTGAGACCATTTTGAAGTTGTCTAAGAAGGATTGCGTTTACATTTTGGATTCTCGTCCTTGGGTAAATGCTGCCGGAAATAAAATGATTGGTGCTGGTAAAAAAATTTTATCATTAAAAAAATTCAATTTCAAAAATTTAATTTAAAAAAATTCAAATTTAAAAATATTCGAATAATTAAACTTTATTAAAAAATACAAAAATTTAAATTTAAAAAATATTAATGTAGATTTAAAAAATATTAATGTAAATTTAAAAAATATTAATGTAAATTTTAATTTAAAAAACCTTTTCATTTTTTTTTAAAAAGGATACGAGAACCCTTCCAACTACAAAAATTGTATAATAGAGTGGATGGGAATAAAAAACATACATGATGTAAGAGAAAGGTAAAACGACTTTTATTATTTTTATTTTAATTTTTTAATTTTTTAATTTTTTTTATTTTTTATTAATTTTTTATTAATTATTTTAATTTTAATTTTAATTTTTTGATTTTATTTTTTAAATTTTATTATTGATTTAATTTTTTGATTTTAATTTTATTAAAAATTTTTTTTTTTTTTTAAAAGTCAAAATAACTTGATGAAAGTTTGCCATAAAATGCGAAAAGATTTCTTCTCCGACCCCGAAAAGTTTATGAAGGCAGTCAATAATACGGGTTGGACCACGATCATCTCCCTCATCCTTAAAGCTTCTCTCGCTGTTGCCCAAAAAGTGACTGCAGGGTATCCTGTAGTGGTTCATTGTAAAAAAAAAATAAATTATATTTTAAAAATTTCTCATTATATTAAACTTTATTTTTCTTTTGTTCATTTTATTTATTTTTTGTTTTTTATTTTTTATTTTTTGGATTTTATTTTATTTTTTATTTTTTATTTTTTATTTTTTATTTTTTATTTTTTATTTTTTATTTTAAAGTTATTTTTTTTTTTATTTTACTTTTATATTATTTTTTATTTTTTATTTTTATTTTATTTTTTGGTTTTAAATTTTTAATTTTTAATTTTTTTTAATGTTATTTTTTATTTTTTTATTTTCAATATTTATTTTTTATTTTTTATATCCATTTTTTATTTTTTCTAAAATATATTTTTATAAATAGGTTCAGATGGCTGGGATCGTACTTCACAAATGACTTCTTTGGGAATGTTGTTGATGGATCCTTATTACAGAACATTAGTGGGCTTCCAAGTTTTGATCGAAAAAGAATGGATTTCTGTTGGACACAAATTCACAATAAGGTAATAAATAAAAAATAAAAAATAAAAAATAAAAAATAAAAAATAAAAAATAAAAAATAAAAAATAAAAAATAAAAAATAAAAAAATAAAAAATAAAAATATAAAATATAAATTTTACCACTTTTCTTTGTTACACTATGTACTTGCTTTTTCAAATGAGGGTAATAAGTGTCAATCATATTGAAAAGAGCATCAGGATGCTTTTGCTGCATTAACTGCAAAAATTTGGAAAGAGAGACAACTTCAGCGGAAGGTCTTTTGTTTTGGTCGATCACCAACATTTCGGCGATGAACCCTCTGAAGAGGTCTGTGAATGATCCTGGGTCTTCTAGTGTTGGTGATTTTTCGAGCATTCCTATGCATAAAAGTGCTTCAAGAGGTTCATGATCGACTAAAAAATAAGAATGAAGAAATAAAAAGAATTTTAAAAAGAAATATTAAATGAAAATAAAAAAAAAATGAAAAAAAATAAAAAACTTAAAATTAAATAATATAAAAAAATTATTAAAAAAATTTTATCAAAAAAAAAATGAAAATAATAAATGTAAAAGATTAAATTGAGTTTTTTGGAATTTTTTTTACTTAATGGAACAGTTCCTTTAATTCAAACATTATTTTATTTTACTTTATATTTTTCATCTTTATTATTTTCACCTTCTGCCAATTCCATCACTGTTATACCCAAAGCCCAAATCTTTTAAAAAGCAAATTTATGTACACAAAACAAAAAAAAAACAATCAAAAAAATTACATCGACTGTTTTTGATTCAAAAAATTTAAAGTATTATTATTAAAATAAAAAATGAAAAATAAAAAATAAAAAATAAAAAATAAAAAATACTTTTTGTGTTGTATCCAAGTCCCTTTGGAATTTCTATTTGGAATTTTTAGGAGAATTTTTTTTTTAATATTAAATAACAATTTATTTCAAAAAAAAAGTTTTTTTATTTCATTTTATATTACCAGGAGCCATGAAGTAAGTGGTTCCTCTTATGTCCTTCTGGAGGTCCTTTTTGTTGAACATCACACAAGCCTCTCCAAAATCAGATATTTTGACTTCACCTCTTTATTATAAAAAATAAAAAAAATGAAAAAATAAAAAAAATAAAAAATAAATAAAAATAAAAAAATAAAAAAATAAAAAAAATAAAAAAAATAAAAAATAAAAAATAAAAAATAAAAAAAATAAAAAAATAAAAAAATAAAAAAAAAAAATTTTTTTACTTCATATTCAATAAAATCTAAAAAAATAAAATGATTAAAAATTAATTAAATTTAGTTTTTTTATTTTACGTTGTCTGCCCTAATGTCTCTATGTATGATGTTGGAGTTGTGGATCATTTCGAGTCCTTTCAACACTTGTATACAAATCAAAGCGATTTCTTTCTCGAGAAAGGTGGATTTAATGGTAGACATGTGTTTCTTCAGTGAGCTATTAATCAATTTAAATCAATTTTAAAAAATGTAAAAAAAAACTTTTTAATTTTACCCCAATTCACAAAACTCAGTTACAATCTTTCATTTTTTTTTTTTTTTACATAATTTATTTTATATTTTTTTTTTTATTCACCCATATTTCTTGCTTTGAATTTATTTGAAAATATTTGTGGAATTTGATCACATTATCAATGTTTTGGCATCTCTTCAAATAATCAATTTCCTTTTTTGTAGATATAACGATTATTTTAGTACGATAATAAATGATTTTGAATTTTTTACTCTCATAATCATATCTTTATCTTGGATTGAATCTATGATCTTCACTGCAACTTTCTCATTTGATTTGGTGAATCCAATATGGACGTTACCATATGAACTGAAAATGATTTTTTGATTTGATAGGTGAAAAATGAATATATTGTAAGAATATTGAATATGTAATTTACCCTGTATCGAATAAGAAACCTATTTCATATTCTTCATGTCCTCCAGATGAAAAGAGATTCATTTTTTTTTTTCATATTTTGAGAATATAATTTAAAAAAGCTGGATCTGTATTTGCATCTTCTGGGATCCATTAATGTTTCAATTTCTTAATAAAAGAATATTAGATGCACCATTCAACTTTATAAAATTTGAAAGCAAAAATATTTATTGAAGAAAACGAGAATAGATCAAGATATCATCCACATTATCGATTCAATCCATTTACTTTATAAGATATCAAAGAGAGTAAACTGAAATAGAACAAAAAAATTTTTAAATATATTTATTCAAAAAAGCAACAAGGCAAAAAAGATCAGAAGAAAACCAGAATAAGAGACCACATTAGAAAGAGATCTAACAAATTATTAAAAAAAATTATATTAATTAAAAAAAAATTTATAAATAAAAAAATAAATTAATTAAAATACTAAATTAAAAACTAAAAAAAAATATTTACGTTGAACCAGTAGTTGGCAATGTAGAGGGTGTAAATGTAGATGGAGTGTTTGTAACTGGAGATGTAGTAGAAGGAGAAACAGAAGGGGAAGTGGTAGTAGAAGTGGGCAATGTCGATGGTGTCAGTGTCGAAGGGGTGATGGTTGATGGAAATGATGTTGATGGAGTAAATGTAGATGGTGGTAAAGTGGATGGAACAAGTGTGGAAGGTACTGTAATAAAATTCAAATTAAAAATAAAAACTTTAATGCAAAAAAAAATTCAATGAAAAGAAAAATTTTGAAAAGAGATTTCATTAATAAAAAATTAAATAACAAAAATGAATAAAAAAAATTTAATAAATTCAAATAAAAAAAAAAAGAATAAAATAAAATAAATAATTAAAAAATTAAAAAAAATAAAATTTAATAAAAATAAAATAAAAATAACAATAACAATAAAAGATTTTTTTAATTTAAATACAAAAAAAAAATTAAAAAAAAAATTCTTACTTGTACAATTCATTACACCAGGAGAGTAAAAGGATTCGATCAACAATCTATCATTTCCCCATATGGTTCCTTGTGGAAAAGAAGTACTGACAGTGTTGAAGAGATCAATACAGCCCAATCCTGTCCCTACAGTACTGTTTGCAATTGTTTTATCGTAAAAAGCACTTGATGTGTCGTTTGGACCTGTTCCAATGAATCCAAACTTCAAAAAATAAAAATTCATTCATTAATAGATTATTTATTCAAAAAATTAAAAAAAAATCAATTAGTATATTGTTTAATTAATAAATTAAAAATTAAAAAATAAATTATTCATAATTTAAATTTATCAATTTATTTATTTAATATATTAAAATAATTAAAATGTTTAATTTTTAAAATTTTAATTAATAGATTATTTAAAAAAAATTTACCAAAGCACCAGAAAAAGTCATGCTTGAGGAAACTCGCGTTGAGGCATAGCAATTCCCAAAAGTAACATTTGAAGTAGTTTGGTCATAAGATCCTGTTAATCCTTTTTTAAAAATAAATAAAAAATAAATTTTTTTAAAAAAAATAATGATTAAAATTAATAAAAAATAAATAAAAAAAATAATAAATAAAAAAAAATATGAAATGTACCCCCAACATTATTGAAACCACTTACGCTGTTTGCTCTTGAGTAAGCGTTAGTAAAATAATAGTTTATACTTGGTTGGATATGGTATTGTCCAACCAATCCTCCACACTTTAAAAAAAAATATTAAAATTCAAAAAATTCAAACGATTAAAAAAAAAAAATAAAAAAAAAAATAAAAAAAAATAAAAACAAAACAAAAATTAATTGAAAAAAATTTTAAATTAAATTTGAAACAAATAAATTTACATTTGTATTTCCAATAACAGTAACGCCTGGTCTTGCGTAAACTTGATCATAACAGACAGAAATAGAATGTCCAACCAAACCTTTTTTGAAAAAAATAATTAAATTTAATGTAACAATTTTAATTCAAACAAAAAATTATAAAATTTTACCTCCTACTTGATTTTGAGATGTTTTTATTGTACCACTTGAAATACCAGATTTGGTAATTTGAGAATTTGCTTAATTATAATAATACATTTAATAATTGTAATTAAATTCAAATATAAAAATTTTTTTTATTACTCAAAATTAAACCAACAATTCCTCCCGCATTACCTTATTTAATTTTTTAAAATAATTTTGTTAAAATAAAAAATTAAAATACTTTTTTACTCGTCCCATTTAGAATTGTTCTTGAAGTGTCAGATGGAAATCCATTGTTGTGAAGATTTGTGAGTGTTGAATTAATTGCATAACCAACAAACCCTCCTAAATAATCTCTTCCTTCTGTTGTTGAATATGAAAAATATCGAAGTATTTGTTACTGTGCATTGTGAGATCGTAGTAACTTAATTCAAAAAAAATTAATTATTATAAACAAAAAATGTTAGAAATTAGTAAACAAAAACTTTAATGGAAAATAAAAAAAAATCTATTAGAAAATTACATTGAATGTATCCAACAATGTTTCCATAATAAGTTTCAATAGAACTGATTCCTTGGATAAAGTTTTGTGGAGTGTTTTGGGTTATGAAGTGAATGTTATCAATGTTACATCTCACGCAATACCCAAATAAGAAACCAATGTAGAAAATTTGAGATTGAGAATTAGAAGTGGTACTGAATGTCAATGAAACATCTTTCAATGTTAAGTTAGTTACTGTACAGTCTTGTCCAAAACCAAATATCCCTATGTACGTCACATTATTGGAAGAGGAGATGGTAAGGTTCGAGATGGTAAATCCTTTGCCGTCGAGTTTTCCTCTAAAGTTTAGTGTGCTGTTTCCGATGTAGGGAGAGAAAGGGCCAACTGATGAACAATCCTTTTTCAAACGAATTAAATAATTGAAATATTTGTTTATTTAATAAAAATTTTGGAATATGAAATTTTTTTTATAAAACTTTATCGAGCAAACAGAAAAAACCAAGAATCGCATCGAAATTAAAACAAAAAAT
>JAMYWO010000281.1:0-12861 GCA_024220525.1 Cochliopodium minus
AGTAAAAAAGGAATGATATTCTACATTCCAAAGAATTCCATTATCATGATCTTCAAAAACTTTTTCTATACAATCCAATAAAGATTGGTGGAATCTGAATTTATTTTTTAGTAGAAGCAAAGGAGTATTTTCGTTCTTATTTTGAAGATAAAAATTGGCGCCATGTAACAAAGAAAAAATCAGAAATTGTGTTAAATTGTCTCCGAGATCAGTATTATCAAAGTAATTTTGGATGAAACTATATAGTAAAGTATTCCCATCCCCATCTTGTTCATTCAAATCAAAAGAGTGTTTTCCAAGTAAATATTTAAACATACCAAAATTGGGGTTGATTTCACAAAAAATATAAAAAAGAGAATTCCCCTCAGGATCGATCCATTTCAAATCAAAATTTTTGTGATCAACCAAATACTCGATAACTTGGATCGAATGACTATTTTCAAAAACAACGTGAGAGAAATACATGTTGCTGTTCTGTCTTATAGTATCTTTAACATTGAAATCGAAATCATCTTTATCCAACAAATATTTGACAATGTCGACATTCTTTTTGTACAAACAACACAAAAGAGAGAGTTTTCTTTCTTCTTCATTTTTAAAGGAGGTGTTTTGGAGAAGGAAATCTAAAAGTTCAAAGTCATCGCTTTCAAGAATACTTGTTAGGAAAGGAAAGTTTCCATACAGATCTTTTTCATTCGCATCTGCCTTTTGTTCTACAAGGTATTTTATACATTCGAAACTTTTCTTATTACTACAAGCAACTAAAAGAGGAGTTTCTTCATCTACATTTTTGTTATTTAAATCACTTTTCTTTTCAACCAAATATTTCAAAATTTCCATATTTTCTTCATCGACATCTCTGAAATAGGTCTGCAAAACTCCGTTCTGTTTTTCTTTGGTGCTCAAATCACATTTCAATTCTTCAATAAAATACTTTATAATATCCACATTTTTGTTTCGTAGAGATATTAAAAATGGCGTGAGATTCTCATCATTTTCCAAATTGAAATCCATGTGCTTTTCGTTTATCAAATATTTAATAACTTGCAAATTTTGATTGTATTCACATGCATAATGTAATATTGTATTCCCATCATTTCCCCTAATACTTTGATCAAATTCAAATTCTTTCAACAATTCCATCGGATATTCTCCATCGATTTGAAATGCATAATGAAATGGTGTTTTATCCAGATAATCGAAAATATTTGTGTTACATTTATATTCTATCAGAAATCTTATCTTTTCTATTTCAAACTTTTTTTCAATCATGAATGCTTTATGAAGAAATGTTCTTCCAACATTATCATTTTGTTTTTCTTTGAAAATTATATCAAAAAATCAATTGAATCAACAAATACTGATTTATTTCAGTGATTATATTACATACAGGAAATTATTTTGATTACCCATAAAGGAAGACAAATCTCTTTTCTCTAAAGCTTCTATCAATTCTTTTTTCTCCCCAAAAAATGATTTTCTATCAAACAAATTTTCTTGTAATTCAAGAAGGAATTCTAATTTATCAAAACCTTCTTTCATTCTATCGATACTATTTTTTTTTTGATTATTTTGAAAAATTAAAACAGGAAATTTTCAGCAAAATTAAGAAACTTTTTGATCAAAACCTTTCAATTTGAACATCATCTATACAATAAAATTTTAAATTTTTTTTTTTTTTTCAGTGAAATATATTTTATAACTAGATGAATCAAAAGTATTATCTTGTTGTTGTATGTAAAGAAAGTTGTTAAAACAAAGTGATTTGAATGAAATTAAATAAAATAAAAATGGACAAAAATACAGTTGGATGGGATATTCAGTTTAAAAAAAAGAGCTTCTATCTTTCTAAATCAAAATTGAACATAGCAGCATCGGTATTATCAATCCCATATCTCTATCATTTGTATGTGGTAGCTTCGAATGCTATAAAACTAAAAAAAGAAACAGGAAAGTTCAAATTGGAGTCACATGATATAATAAGACTGGGAATGGTAGATGGAGGATTGACTATGGTGGGATTATCTCTTTATTATATGGCTCATCAAGGAAAATTTAATGTAATTCCAAGATTAGCGATCAAGGTTGTTTAATCTATTGAATATAAAAAGAAAGGATTTTTGATTAAATCGTTATTTAAAAAGTTCAATTTTAAATTTCTTTGTGATATAAAATTATTTTTTTGTATTGAATTGAATACTTTATTTCCATTTTTATAATCATTATTAACAATTGGATTTTTGAATGATTAAATTTTTTTTTTCAATAATATGCAAAATATTAAGAAATAGGAGAAAATGAGATTATAATACAATTTAATCAGGCTTGATAATTGATCAATTACAAATAAATATTCTTCATTTTTTTTCATTTCTCAAAATAATAATTCCATCTATCTTTCTGAAACATCTTCAACTACCTCTTCCAAAAAATCAAAGATTTCATGTTTCTTTATGCAATTTTTTCTTCATCAATATGAAGAAAAATTAACAATTAATTTTATAATAAATAATATTCTCAAGAAAAATTTTTATTTACAAGTCCAATGGAGTAATAGTATTATGTCCATCCTCTTTTGCCAATTCTGCAGTTTTCATGATCAAATCTTGAAGAAAATTTTCAACAGAAGAGCTTATCAAAATAGGAACAACAGCTATAAGATGAATAAAATGGATGATTATAAAATTTTTGATATCTTTTCAAAAATACTTTATATTTATTAATATTACCTGCAATCTTTCCCACCTGTTCATCCAATTGCATAATCTTCTTTATTCTATTTGCAGGGAATTTTGACCTATTTTTCTTCATTTTTTTTATTATTTTTCATGTCAACAAAACTATCAAAGAAACAAAAAACATACCTAAGTTGAGAAAAAACTATAATCTTTGATATTTGATGGAATTTTATTTTCAATTAGTTTAAACGATATTTATTTATAAAAAATAAAATAAAAAAATTGAATTTTTTTTTTTAATATGAAATATCAACAGATTGAAACAAAATTTTTTAAAGATGTTTTTCTTTTAATATAAAGAGTAAATTATTCCTTTTCCAATCCTTTATATAACCCAAATACATTGAAAGAAAAAAAAATCGTTTGTAATGTTAGTGAAGTAAGAAAGATTATCTGGTGTATACATAAGGATAGCCTAAATGTTTCAAGAGAAAAAAAAACAATTAAAATTTATTCAAAAGAAATTTCATAATCAAAAATATTATTAAATGAAATAAAAATTTTTTTTTTTGAAGGATATATTTGTAAATTTGGATAAAAGCTTATTTGATTTTTTTTTTTTACCATAATCATCATAATATACATCTCCATCTTGATAACTGCTTTGTGGAGAATAATCTTGATCATAACCTCTATCATATTGATTGAATCCTTCATCTTGTTGATTATAACCTTGATCATAAGGATCGAATCCTCGATCATAATCGTAACCATCTTGATCATAACCATTATCAAATGAACGATCTTGGGAATATCCATATTGTTGATCAAATCCTCTATCATATCCGTCATCCTGCTGTTGATCATAAGCATCCTGTTGATCATACCCTCTATCATTATCATATCCACCCTGTTGCTCCACGCCAGCCTGATCATATCCCTGCTGATAACCCTCCTGAAAAGCCCTCTCAATGCCTCTCTCATTCTTCCTGGAAGATCTTTCATCACGTCTCTTTGCAGGACAAATACACTTCTCCTTTTTGCTTTTCTTAGTTGTCTTCTTGGTTGTTTTCTTTTTAGTTACTTTCTTTGAATTTTTCCTTTTTCCGTTCTTTTTGGACGATTTCTTTTTATGGAACAATCCCTTCAACTTCTTAGAGAGTTTCTTTCCCTTCTTGAAGATGCTGCTGAATTTATCATAGGCATTCTGTACCCCTGCTCTTATTGGTCTCCCATTCTTCTTGGTTCCCCTAATCTTGTTTACCAATGTTTGTTGTAATTCTTCGGATGCATCCAATTGATGCTTCAGCTCATCCAATTCCTGCAATGTCGCCTTCAATTCTTTGATTTCGCTCAATCTATCTTTCAATCTCCTTCTATATCTCTGCAATGCATTCCCTCCTATTCTTTTCTTCTTATTATTATCTCCATCTCCATCTCCATCTTGATCTCTTCCTGTATCCTCCTCATCCTTTATTTTTATTTTCTTCTCAGATTTTTTTGTTGTCTTTTTCTTCTTTGTTTCAGATTTCAAATTTTTGAGCTGTTTTTTATATTGTTCCTCATATTTGTTATCACCATCATCATCACTGTCATCGTCATCTTCAGCTTTGGCGGTATATGCAAATATGAATAGTATCAAGAACAATAACAATATCAGATATTTGCCCTTCATTATTATTCACCTATTCTTTTCAAATTTTTTTTTTATTTATATTTTTTATAAATTTTAAAATTCATTTATTTATTTTGTTTTGTTTTAATTTTCTCGAATACACTCCACAGAACAAATCAATTCATCTGATTTCATAGTTTACCTTTTTGACCTTTAAATAAATTAATTTTCTTTTTTTCCCACTTGCCTCTAAATTTCTTTCATTTAAAGTTAATTTTGGATTAAATTACTATTTTTATTTAACTAACAGTGAAAAAAAAATTTTATAAAATAAAAATAAGTTCTCCCAATTTAGTTAACACATTAAAACATTTTTTTAACTGCACTCATTTGGTAATACAAATAAAAATTTAAAATAACAAAAAAAAAAATTAAAATTGAATTTGTTGAAATAATTAACCATTACATTTGAAAACGTGATTAGAAATAATCACTCAAAATCTGACAATCATGATTAATTATATGAATCTGGAACGAAGATTTTTAGATTTTTAAATTTGTTAAGAGGATATTAATATCATTTTTGGCGGATATAAATATTTTTGATATATTGTGAAATGGTGGACATAATTTAATTTGGGAAAATGATACAAAAACATTTTGTCATTGGATAAATATGAATAATGGAATAATGGGTGGAAATATTTTTTATTAAAAATTAAGTTTTTTTTGTCTGCTCATTCCATTGTGTTTGAATAATTCGTTAATATTTTTTGAATAATTTTGATAGATTGAGGTTATTATGGACAAATTTTTTTCAAACATATAAATGATCTTTTATAGTTTGATAGATCAAAGAAAGGATAGATTTTCTATTCAATTCTAAAAACATCATGTCATTTCTATATCCTCTCATTACTTCGTTATCTCTATACATTATCTCCAAAAATCTTGGAGTATTCTTCTTTTCTAAGACTCTTAGATATTTTTTAAAGCATTTTATATTTTTGAAGCTAGGTGTTCTGATTGAATAAAAATACATGTAATGTACTCTAATCTTATATCCATCCAAATCATCCATACATTCCAAATTTTTATCAAGAATAGAAAGTAATTGAATTAGATTTTGCATTTTTTGGAGAGTTTAAGAGTTTTTTTTTTAAAATTTGAGTTTTTTTTTTTTTTATTTAATTCCCACCCTAAAAATTTTAATCTTCTTTAAAATAAAAAAAAGGAAATCTTTTTCAAAACATAAGAATTTTATTTTATTATATATATTTTTGACAAAAAGTCTTAAAATTTCTATTTTTTTTTATAATTTTCTGTGAAAATAATATCAATTTGAAATAATTAGTGGATCCCAAAGATCAAAGGTATTTGTTTTCAATAAAATTATTCATTTTCAAAGACAATTAATTACCAACCTTTTTTTCTGAGTGAGCGGAAAATTGATTTCATTTAATTCAAGATTTTGTTTGATGAGATTTATATTTTTTTTCAAAACAAGTCTATTTTTAGAAATTATGTTATGGAAAAAAAATTTGCATAATTATGCGAATCACCATACACTGTATGTAATATCAATTGTAAATTAGAAGTTATATCTCCAATATAGAGATGAATGATTTTTTTTATCGTGTTAAAAATATGTGTCTGAAGGTACAGACACATATCAAAAAAGAAAAAAAAATTTCCCCTTATGTATGTTATGGTTGATTTTTTTTTAGAGTACTTAATTAATAAAA
The DNA here is from genome assembly GCA_024220525.1 of Cochliopodium minus. NCBI lineage: Eukaryota > Discosea > Himatismenida > Cochliopodiidae > Cochliopodium > Cochliopodium minus. Next base: position 6,039 of record JAMYWO010000281.1, read on the forward strand.
AATTAATAAAATAATAAAAATAAAAAAATTAATTTAATCAGTTAATTTATCCAGGAGATCAATTATTTTGATCCAAGTTAAACGTGAACTAGGCTCAACAAGGATACACCCACGTAAAATTTCCAAAAGATTTGAATCCCAATTTAGAGGAAAGGAAGGAACAATCCCCTTTGAAATATTTTCGTAGGAAAGTTCTAGTTGGAAGGATTTCTCGTCGAAGCCTCGACTCATAAATTCAAAAACGACAACACCAAAACTCCACTGATCAACTTTATTTTTATAGTGACCTGAATATATTTCTCTTTTTTTTTTTATAAAGGGAAAATATAAAAAAAAAAAATAAAAAATCTGGTTTTTTACGGTGCAATATAAACAGATAATTCTTTGATAGTTTGTGAAATTGAGGCCAATGGTTTACTTTTAAAAAATTTTTTTTTAAAAAATAATTAAAAATAAAAGTTTAATTTAAATTTTACCAAAGGCCTAAATCAGTGATCAATGCTCTTCCATTCTTAACCAATATGTTGGATGGTTTTATGTCCCTGTGTATCCAATTCTTTCTAAATAAAATTTTTATTTTTAAAAAAAGTTGAATATATAATTTTAGTTTTTTGGTTTTTTGTATTACGTGTGTATAAATTTGAGTCCTTGTGCAATGTCTTTTGAAATGGAATAAACAAAACTATTTTCATAATTTTGATTTTTAGAATTTTTGATCAAAATATCTAAACCTAAAAAATTATAAAAAAATGAAACGATAAAAAAAAAAATAAAAACAATTTTTAACATGACTTTTTAATAGTTTTATTGAAAAATAAAAAAAATTTTAAAAAAATTAATTCAAAAAAATTTTACAAAAATAATTTAAAGAATTTTTTTTTACTTGTATCTGCGAGATCATAAACGAAATTCAAAGAGGAGATTTTGTTGTCGATTCTTTTGAAATAACAGCCATGATACTTGACGATATAGTCACATTTCAAGCTGAGAAGAGCCTCCTCCTCAGATAAAATGTCCCGAACCAAAACTTTGTTGTCTTCTTTGGATTTTGGAATGATCTGCAAATCAGAAAACTCAACTTGCTTAACAGCAACAGGAGCGGAAATATGGGAATCGAAATTTAAACGACCCACAAAAATGTTAGCGGAGATTTTTTTTTGATTGTCATTATTATCGTAGGTGATCATCTCTTGTGTGAGCTTGAAATTCTTGATGTTGATCAAGAAATACTTGTAGATCATCTCGGAGAGGCCATCGTACTCATTTTTGAGTAACAAGAAGCTGTTACCAAAGTTTTTGAGCTCCATCTTGTTCTTTTCGAGCATGTCGAGCAGCTCCTTCGTGAAGTTGATCCTCTCCTTCACGTGCAAGATGATGTCTTCTTTGTATTTTTTGATTTCTTTGGAGCAGGAGGTGACGAAGAGTTCGACAGTGAAGGAGACCTTGCTGGATTGTTCTCCCCAGAACTTGTCTAGCCCTTCTTTCTTCCACTTCTTCTCTTGCGTGCGTATAAATTTCATTTCGTTGGAGTTTTTGATTCTTTTAGAAAGTGCACTTACTCCATAATATGGCAACGACTATTCATATATTTTTTTTTTTTCAAATAAAATAAATGTTCAAAAACATTAAAAAAATGACTTTAAAATTTTTTTTTTTTTTACTATTAATTTTCCTGCTGCGAATAATGGTACCCAAACTGGAGAAGTGATCTTTAAATTCGAAATTAAAATTGTCCTAAATTAAAATATTAAAAATATTTACAATCAATCCAACCTAAAATTATTTTTATAAAAAATTAATTAAAATAATAATTTTTTTTTGTAAAAAAGATTACTTTTTCAACAACACCTAATTGAGTTAAACTATTGGAATCTTCAACATTGAAAGAATTGAATTTAGGAATATTGACAGTAGTTTCAGTTGTAGGCAACTTAACCTCAACATCCTGGCCATTAATGAGCTGCTGCTCGAAAGTGTCCAAACAGAACAAAATTTTTCCGAAAACCTCCGACGCCTGGTTCTTAGTCGCACTTTGCTCCTTCTTGAAAATGCTGATCACCTGTTCATTGGTGGAAATGTAATTGATCAAAGTCTTTCTGATGGTATTCTCCAACCAAGCGTCCAAAACAGTGGAACTGTCCTCTGTCTTAGAAACTTCCATGTCGGATATTTTGAAAAATATTTTCTCCTTAACTTCCTCCGTGAAGATGATCTGTCTGACTTGCTTCCTGATATCATTGATCTTGATTCGCACAAAGTTATCAAACTCCTTGAACTTGTTCTCGCCATCCATCTCAAACTGTTTCATCTCTTGCTTGATGAGATTGAACTGTTCAGTGTTATTTTCTAAGGAATCTTGAGCTTTGTTGTAAATCATTTTAATGACGCTGTTCGAAAACCTGAGAACTTCTTTCAGAGCAATCCATTGTTTTTGAAGCTTCAACTTGAACGCTCTTTTGAAGAAAGGAATCAAATTTTCAAGTAGCAAGAGGTAGTCTTTGTTCTCGAGTCCGTTCTTCGCAGCCAAGAAAGCAGCTTTCAGATTCACTTTGACAATGTTGTTTTCATCAAAGGAAGGTAACAATTGTTTTACTTGAAAGATCATATTTTCGATGAATTCGTTTCCTTTTTGATTAAAAAAAAATAATTTGTTTCAATTTTTTGTACTAATGTTTTTTATTTTTTTCTCATTAATTTTTTTCTTACCTACTTTTTGATTTTCTATTGCATCCCAATTAGAAACTACAATGAACATTTGGTTGGCAGAAAAGTTTGGCAATCTCGAAAGTTTTATGAAGAATTCTTTGACAGTGAGGGTGACACCTTGTCTTGCATTGACAATACAGACGATTCCAATCGTTTTTGGGAGATATTTGAGCACCATTCTGGTGAGATTTTCGTTTTCATTGAGACCTGGAGAATCTATTAGAGTTATTCCGTTCTGCAAAACTTTTGAATCGAAATTTAACTGGACAAGGTCATAAAGAGGGTAGTCTCTCTAAAAAAAGTTAAATAAAAAAAGGAAATTTAAATAAAAAAATAAAAAATAAAAAAATAAAAAAATAAAAAGAAATTAAAAAAAAGTTAAATAAAATTTAAAAAAGAAAATTTTAAAAAGAAAATTTAAAAAAAATACATCTTTTCGGTCAGCTTTTAAGAATTCACGAATGCTCCCTTCTACATCTTCAACTTTGCTGAGATCCTTCTCAATCCACTCCTCTTCAAATATTTTTTTGCTCTTATTTTCCTTACGTTCTCCTTTCTTCTCTGTCCCAACCTGCTCCAGAATCTCCTCGTTGATATCCTCCTCTTTCTTATCATTGTCAAGATCTTTGTAAGCTTTGCCTTCTTTATCTTTTAACTTTTCTATGTTTGTTTTTCTTGCTCTGATGCTTTTCTTTTCGTTGTAATTTATTTTTGTTATGGCACTTGTACAATTTAACACTGTGCTTGTCAAGATCATGTCTCCTAACAGGAGATTCAAGAAAAGGCTTTTCCCACTTGATGTTTCTCCGAATACAAGTATTTCTGTGTTGTTGTCTTTCAATTCTTTTTTTATTTTGGTGCATGATTGGAGATTCTTATCTAGATATTTTGTTGAGAAATCTTTTGGTATTTTCACCATAATGGCTTCCAATTGTATGATTAGCTGACACATTTGTTCCTTTGCTTTATAAATGATGGATAATTAAATGTAAATTTCTTTATTCTGCTTTGATTTTTAATGATTTGAGGATATTGTTTATTTAAAAAGATATATTCACTGATATTATTATGTTACAAAATTAATAATTTGATTTATTTTATATTTAGATTTTTCAATTTCTTTTTTGCCTTTAATATATTCTAATTGAGAATTATTTAGTTCTTGAAAGATATTTTCTTTGTTTTTTGGTTCAAGAAATTCCCATATAAATTCTGCTGGTGTTTTTCCCTTATATTGTTCCAATTCCTTTGATAAACCATAATCTATAGGGTTTTTTTTAAAAAGGGGTTATATTTGATTGTGATGAATTTAAAAAGAATATTTGAGGATATTTACCTTGAGTGAACTTATATAGAGCAAAATGATTCATATTTTCAAGATCTTCCTTCTTCATTTGAATATTTCTAAATGTAAAAAAGATTTTTCCTCAATTTTTTTTATAATTTTTTTCAAATAAAAAATATTTTGAAGATGAAAAACAAAGATATTTGAGAGAAGACAACATAAAGAAAGAATACAAACTTTAAAAAGAATTTTTTTTCAATTAAAATGGAAATTTTTAAAAAGAGGTAAACTTTGAAAGTAATTCAAGTATGATGTTAAAGACAGGACGTTCTTTAGGTTCATGGCTCATACACTTTGAAACGATGAGAGAATAATTTGGATCCCAGTTTTTAGGAATAACAAGTCCAACACCTTTTCTCAAATATTCTTTGGAAATGGGCTCTTTGAAAGAAGTTTCTTTCAAACCTCTGTTCATCAGCTCAAACAAAATCAAACCGAAACTCCATTGATCTGTTTTGTTTGTGTATGAACCTGTATAGACTTCAGGTGCCATATAAAGAGGAGTTCCAGCAATGGTACCAGTTAAAGATTCCACAGGTTTACTTTGTTTTTTAAAAAATAAAAATAAGATCAATTTAAAAAAGGATTTTTATTTTTTATTTTTTTTTTTTACCATAAACCCAAATCAGTTATCAAAGCATGTCCATCTGAAATCAAGATATTGGCGGGTTTAAGATCTCTATGAATCCAGTTTTTTCTGTTTATTGAAAAATAAAAAATAAAATTAAAAAATATATTAAAAAATTAAAATTTAAAAGGTTATCAAAAAGTAGAATGTATTACGAGTGGATAAATTTGAGTCCAAGAGCAATGTCAGTTGCCAAAGTGAGAACAGTTTTGTTACTATAAGGGTTTTCTTCCGCCTTGTTAATCAAAGAATCCAAACCTCAAATAAAATAAATAAAATTAATAAAATAAAATTTAATAAATTGAAAAAATGAAATGAAAAAAAAAAATAAAAAAAAAAATAAAAAAAAATGATATAATTTATAAATATAAAATGAAAATGAAAGGAAATATAATTTACCTCCGTCAGCAAGACGCATAACAAGATTCAAGGTAGAAATTTTGTTGTTTTCTTTTTTAACATAGCAACCGTAGTATTTTATGATTTGAGGACAAGACAAATCGATCAATGCATCTTCCTCCGAAATCAAATCTTGAATGGACAACTTACTATTGTTTATTTCAGAGCTTTCAATATCATGCATGCTGAGTTCTTTGATTGCAACGGGGGTACTTGGAAAGTTTTTCATGTTGAGTTTTCCTTTGTATACCGTACCGTAAGCTCCTTTTCCTATTTCAATGTGTCTTCCTTCATTGTTTTTTTCATAAGTAACCTTAATGAAAAAATTATTTAAAAATTAAAAATTAATAAAATAAATAAAAAAATAAATATAAGAAAATTAAAAATTATATTAAAATATTTAAAAAAATTTGAAAAAAATTTAAATAATAAAATTTAAAAAACTAACTAAAATAAAAAATTAAAATTTGAAAATTAAAAATTAAATAAATAAAAATTAAAAATTAAAAATAATAAAATATTTACCAATCTATGGTGGAGAACAAAATGCTTGATATTGAAAAGATAAAAGTTGTAGATTCTTTCAGAGATGCTCTCAACAGCCTTTCTGAGTGTGAGAAAGATTTCAGCAAAAGTGGAAAGCTCCTTCCTTTTGAGAAGCAAAACTTTCAAGAGCTCTCTAGTTGAATCAATTCTTTCTTGAACATGAGAGATGATTCCTTCATTAGAAGAGTTCAAATGTTTCATGCTTCCGTTAACAAAGACATCAATGATAATTCCGATGTTTTCATCATTGAAAAATTTTTTGAAAACTTCTTCCTTCCAAGTTTTCTCGTTTTTGCGAATGTAACTAACTTGTTGCGCATTTTTGATTTTTTTTGCGAGAGCACCAATTCCCAAAACAGGAAGAGCCTTTTCAAATTGAAAAGAAAGATGAATGTAAAAAGGGTTTTTGAGAATTTAAAAATATTTTTTTTAAAAAAAAAAAAAATGTTACCAAAAGACCAACAGCAATTCCTAAAGGAATCCAAATTGGAGCAGTTACCTTTTAATCATAAAAAAAAAATAAGTTAATTTTAATGTAAAAGTTTTAGTAAATTAAAGTTAATATACCACCAAACCGACTTTTTCACCATCAGTGAATCCATTGAAGCTGTTCACATCATCAGTGCTGCTAAAAGAACTGATGTTGTCAAAGTTAATTTTGGTGGGAGGTTTTTCTTCTTCTTCTTCTTTTTTGTTATTCATCTCTCCACCATTCATGACTTGCTGCTCAAAAATAGTGAGGTCAAACAAAATCTTTCCGAATAGGATGTTGGCACCTTTATAGATGTCGTCTTGTACTTGTTTGAAGATATTCTTTACATCTTCTCTGGTAGAGAGCAAGTTAATGAGAGATTCCGTGATCGTTCTTTCTGCCCAAGCTTCCAAGAAAGAGGCATTATCTTCGCAGGGAAGTTTTTTGAGAAAAAGGTCTTTGCGAATGTCATTGACAAAAGACTGTGAGTAGACAAGTTCTCTCAATTTCAAATCCAACAACAAGGTTCTCTTTTTAACATAGTCTCTGAAATCCCTGAAAAGACTTTCTCCATTTTTTTCAAAGTTCTCGAGCTCCTTCAAAAGAAAAAGAAGTTGCAAGGAGTTGTCGTCCATGATGTCTTGAGTTTTGTTGAAAATGACTTTGATTGTGTTGTTAGTGTAACGAATGACCTCCTTCAAGATGGACCATTGCTTTTGAAGTTTCA
>JAMYWO010000282.1:0-7500 GCA_024220525.1 Cochliopodium minus
AAAATAAAAAATAAAAAATAAAAAATAAAAAATAAAAAATAAAAAATAAAAAATAAAAAATAAAAAATAAAATAAATTTTTTTTTTTACTTATAAATTTCCCATAGTTTAAAAGTTCGAACAAATTGCTCCACAACAAATAATCTTTCATCGTGCAAAGAAACATATTTACTCATCACAGATTCAAACTTTACTGCTTTGGAGTTTTCCCATCCCTCACAAAAAGAAAAGTCTCCTGTGTATGTGTGTAATGTGATCAACCCTTCATTGTTTATTTTTGCTGTTGAACACATCTCCCTTAAATTTTGTTCCACGTTTGTATCATCAAAACCACGACTTTAATAAAATTAATTCAATAAAATTTTCTTGTTATATTTTATTTTATATTATATTTTATATTTTTAGATCCACGTTTTTTTATTTATTTATTTGGATCCTTCATATTAGATATAATATCTCTTTTATTTAAAAAAAAGTGGACAATTTACAACCAATAACTTTTGACATTTACAATCACAACTTGTATGATTATATTTTTGGTTTTGGGAAGCTGATTTCTTTCCACTTCAAAATGATATTTTCCCAGATTTTCCCAACTGGTATGAAGGGGTATATCATCAAAACGCGCATTTATATCAGATTCTAATTCTTTGATTTTTTTCTTCATCAATTTCATTTCTTTCTGCATCTCTGCTTTCTCCTTCACATATTCAAATGTGACCATCTCTAAATGTTTTTTATTCAAATGGTCCAGATCGAATAGTTGTTTTGGTGCACTTTTATTGAAATACATCAAAAATTGAAAGAGTAAAATAATGAAAACAAGACCAAATAAAACAAAAACATATTTTCTCATTCCGATTTTTTATTATTGGATACATATTATCTTTATTCTTATGATTTTACTTAAAATTTTATTTTGTGATTAAATTTATAAAAATAAAATAATTAAATTCCTTTGAGTAATAATGCTGGCTCAAAGTTCTAATGATCAATACAAATCATGAAATGATATATGCCAATCATTATATTGAAAAATTATTGGGAAATGATTAAAGATTTCTTCAAAGAAATCCAAAAAACATAATAAAATAGAAAATAAACAATTTCTTTATTATATAAACTGAACAAAGTTGGATCATCAACTTAATTTTGAAATAATTAGAAGATATAACACTTGATAAGAAATTTGATATATTAATTATTATTTATTTTTTTAATTAATTATAATATTCTTTTAATCGATAAATAAATAGTATATTTTTACAAAAAATTAGATTTTGAGATGAAATCTACATTTATGTAATAAATAATTCACTTTTGTCCCAATTTGAGTTGATGTTTGTTTAGATTAAGTATAAAAATCTTGAGAGTGCATATAATCAAACCAAATGGCGGAATAATTCATCTCTTTTTTATACTCTTGATACTTTGGCAACATGATAGGATCAGGGTCATTACATTCACCAACAGTTTTGGAAATGATGTTTTTGGACCAACAGAACTGAAACAACTGGATTCCATTCTTTTCGTCACTTTTAAATATTCCTCGGGCTTCTTCAGGTTTATTTAAATAGTTATTTACAACTTTGTGCAATAAAATAGGGCCTGTAATTGCTTTTTTTTAATCAAATTTTAAAATTTTTAATGATTGAAATGATTAAACTTTTTTTTTAATCCACCAAAAATTTTTTACTAATAACTCTTCTTCAAAATTAATAAAGTAAAATAAATGATTTGGATTTTTTATGATTAAATTAAATAATTTTTTTTCTAGACATGTCCAAATATTACAACTTTGTCAGCTGATTTAAAGTTTTTACTAACAAATTTTAAACTGTTGTAATATTTTTGGACATCCCCATTTTTTTTCAAATAATTAATTAAATGATTTTTTTTTTCTCCTTACATAAAGCTTGGTAGAGTTTTTCTCTCCATAAATCTACATTTTTGGGCACATAAGGAATAAATTTGTTCTTGCAATGGTAAATCATTATGTCCATAGCCTTCCTTAAAACAGGATGTCTGGGAATTGATGCCATAAATCCATTATACAATCCTATTTGTTTTAAAAAGAAAAATTAAAAGAAAAATTTTTTGGAAATAAAAAATTTATTTTATTATTTACCTATGTCATATTCTTCTTTGCAAATTGCAAATGTGTAATTTTTTCTTTCCAAAAAATCATCTATAGGCTTCAATGGGACCATATCCATGTCCATATAAACTCCTCCATAGAGATAAAGTATCACAACTCTGAAATAATCAGCTATATGATAGAATTAGAAATTTAATTAAATATGATTTCCAAAATTCATTATTAGTTGTTCAAAAACAAATAGATTCAAAATTTTTTTTTATATTTTTATTTTATATTCTAATAAATTCAAATGAGAATAAAAATTATATATATTTGAGGTTATCTCTCCAATTTATCGAAGGAGTTAAAAATATGTGTCTGAATATAAAAAGGTATATTTGAGAATAAAATTTTTTTTGGAATATAAAATTATTTTCTATAAAATTTGATTTATTGAAGGAATTAATTTACCTTTGAATTCTCCAGGTTTGAAACAAGAGAATGTATTCAATTCATCAGAGTTTGCCCCAAAATTTTTTGTCAATAAATTCTTGACATCTTCATTTCCAAAATATTTATAAATATATTGTGGATTTAATTTTTTCGTTTTTTCAACCATCTCCTTCATTTTGGGCATTAAATCTTCGAATTTCATCTTGTGAGTTTGATAGATGATTCTAGGGATCCCAATTTCCTCTACCTCCTCTACTTCCTCTACCTCCTCTTCTTTCTCCAAGTTTATTTTATTATATCTAATAAAAATGATTAAAATAATGATCAAAATTATTCCGGTGCCTATTTTAAACATCTTTCTTGCAATCATAATGATATTTTTAATTTAATTTTTTATTTATTTTAACGTTTTGTCAAAAAAAGAAATGGCTCTTCATTTTTCTGATTTATTCTTCAGTCACTTATTTCATACTTTTATTGGCATTTTTTTGAAAAATATCTTAATTTATTTTGAGGAGATATTTATCATTTGGTCAATAAATTTATATTAAAGATAAATTGTGACGAGCCTCTCAACAAATAAATTCAGTATTCGAAGTATAAGTAACGTATACACCACGTACAATTATCCTAACGGGAAAGTAAATATAAAATAAAAAATTACAGAGGGCCACTTCTTCCATTTTTTATTTTATATTTATTGCCCGAAAGGATAAATTGTACTAGGAGTATAACATTGTATATCTTATTTTTATTTGTGAAGAATAATGAAAAAAATTTTTGAAATTTTTTTCTTTTTTTTATTTCAAAAATTAAATTTGTTAATAAACCAAACATTATTGGGATCATCCTTTCCTTTTTCATAACAAGTGACTTCTTGTTGATCACCATAACCCTGACCAATGTTGAAATTTGCAGGGTGAGAGTGCAAGTAACAACCAGTCAGCTCGTGTTTGAGAAGTATGAAAGTGTTTTGATGAAAATATTCGTCTTTATATGGACTTTCTACTATTTCTATTACCCAGTTATCTCCTTCATTGGCTTTTTTTAAAAAAAAAATTATTTTTCATTTTAAATTTATTTATTTTTTATTTTTAATTTTATTTTTTTATTTATTTTTATATATTTTTATTATTTAAATTTATTATTATTATTTAAATTTATTATTATTTTAATTTATTGATATTTTATTTTTTTTATTTTTTTTTTTGATTCTTAATTTTCAAACAGTTCATAATGTTTTTTGTTTTTACCATCTCCATTACAAGAAACCTCTTGCTGATCAGAAGAAGGAGCCTTGGCACCTCTGGTGGAATGCAAATTTTTCTCGGTGAGTTTGTGATGCAATCTAACGGTGTCTCCATTCTTAATTGCTCCTGTTTTCGTAGTATCTTTTGAAAAAAAAAATAAAAAATGATCAAAAAATAAATAATCAAAAAAATAAAAAATTTGTTCAAAAATAATTTAAAAAATAAAACTAAAAATGATTTAAAAAATAAATAAGATAAAAATTTAAATAAATATAAAAAAAATTTAAAGAATAAAACTAATAAAATAAAAATTTAAAAAATGAATAAAATTTTTTTTTTTTTACTGTGAGGAGGCAAGAAATACCAGTCGTCATTGAGATCGTTAATTGCCACAATACCAGTGATTTGTTGTCTGCCAGATTTTGCATAAGTTTGTGGATGTGAATGGAGATTGACTAAATAGAAATATTGAAAAAAAAATAAAAATAAAAACAAAAATAAAAATAAAATGAAAATAAATTATAAATAAAAATAAAAATAAAAATAAAAATAAAAATAAAAATAAAAATAAAAATAAAAATAAAAATAAAAATAAAAANTAAAACAAATCAAATAATCCTTTTGTTGTATTATCATTTATCTTATTATAATCAATACATCTCCCTTATTAATTTAAATTTGGATTTCACTGAAAAAATCTCTTGACGATGATGACAAGCTACAGAGGTATGAAGATGTCTGCACAACTCCCATTCTGAATGTTGTGTTTCCATATTTGTAGATCATCGCTATGGCTGACCATATTTGCGAGGAATGTTCCCTCTTGCACCAGATTATCGCACTGTTGTTTTGCTTATCGTTTTTGATCACTTCCAATTCCATTTTGCCTCCTAATTCTCCGAAGGAATCTGTCATTGATCTTTGTATAAGTATTTTTAATGAATCTTTGTCAAGATTTACTGTCTCATTTCCTTCACTTTTTTTTAAAAAGGGAATATAAATTTTGTTTTTAAATAATTTTATTTGGAATGTTTTCAATTCTATTTAGAACTGTTTATAATATGGGAGAATTCTCGTAAATGTATCTATTATATACTTCAGAATGGAATAAAAAATTGTGTACTATTTTACTTTGAAGTAACAATCTTCTGATTTCAAAAATTTTTTCTCCATAACTTTTAAATATCCTATTTCTTCCCAAACAATTCTTCAATTTTTTTTTTTTTTTATTTTTACATGAACAAAACAATTTTTTCAAAGATATGATCACTTGAAAACAGATTCCGTTCTCAATGTTATTCAAAGCTTGATGTTCTCCCTTTTCAAAAAAAAAAAAAATAAAAAATGGAGGATATTTTAATGATTACAAGCATGGGATTCTCAGAAAATGCAGCTAAAAGAGCATTAACAAAGAATAACAATAATCTTGAAATGTCAATTGATTGGTTGATGGCAAATCTGGAAGGTAAATTATATTCACTAACAAAAATTATATTCACCAAAGAAAAAGTGAGAAATATTATTTTTGGAAATAAACAAATAAATCAATATTATCAAGCATATCATTCCTTTATTTTCTACCAATATTAAATTTATCTTCTTTTAATTATTAATTTCAATTTATCAATTCAAAAGATCCAACATTGAATGATGAATTCATAGAAGATGTTCCTCCATTAATGATAGATCCTCAAATGTATGAAAATCTTAATACAATAGAAAAGGTAAAGATGGTGCTTGGTAAAAAAAAAATTTTTTTTCTTTTTTTTTTTTAAATGAAATTTTTGTGTTTTTTAATTAAAGCTGTTAGAACGGATTTGAATATGGGGATTGGAAAAATAGCCTCTCAATGTTCTCATGCAGCAGTTGGGTTGTTTAAAAAGTAATAAAGATGAAACTTTTTTAAATTTTTTTTTTTAAAAATTTTTTCTTCATTTTTGAGATTAATTAAAGCACATGCTTTCATTTTGAATGATTGGGAAGAATCTCATTCTAAAAAAGGTGATAAATAAATTAAAAATTGATTTAAATAAAAATATAAAATTATAAAAATTAACAAAAATAAAAATTAATAAAATAATATAAAAATAAAAAATAAAATAATGAAAATAAAATATTAAAAATTTTAATTTATCAAAAAGTCGTTGTCAGAGTAAATGGATTGGAAGAAATGAATGAAATGGCGGAAAAAGCAGAGAAAATGGGAATACCTTACATCATCATTTCTGATGCAGGGAAGACCCAAATAGAGAAAAACAGCAAAACAGTCTTTGCTGTTTGTGGGAAAGAGAGTGTTGTCAATCAAATTACTGGACATTTGAAATTATATTAAAAAAAAACAAAATTTTTGTCAAAATTTTTTAACAATAAAATAATTAATTTTACAATTTTAAATTTTTTTTTTTAATTAAATAATTTTAAATATTTTCCGAAATTTATTTTGAAATTGTTTTTTTGATGACCCAAATGTTGTTGGGATCGTCTTTTCTGTCTCCGTAACAAGTTACTTCTTGTTGAACACCGCTCCCAATATCAAATTTAATGTCGTGAGAATGCAAGTAACAACCAGTCTTTTCATGTTTGAGAAGAAATAGCGTGTCTTTGTACAAAAAATTGTTTTTTTTTGGATTTTCGATAACTTCTATCACCCAGTTATCCCCTTTTCCTCCTTTTTTTTATTTATTTGTTTTTCATTTTTTAATTTTCTTAATTTTTATTTTATTTTTATTTTTAATTTTTTTTACCATTTTCAATACAAGAAACCTCCTGTTGATGAGATACGGGTGCTCTTTGTCCATTTAATGAATTCAATTTTTTATTGGTAGTGATGTGGTGCAATCTAATTGTGTCCCCATTCTTAATAACTCCCGTTTTTTTTTCTGAATTAAAAATAAAAATAAAAATAAAATAAAAATAAAAATAAAAATAAAAAATATTCAACCATTTTCATAAGATGGAAAAATTTGCCATTCATCATTGGGATCATCATGTTGTCTAAAACCAGTTATTTGTTGTCTTTCAGAATTTTCGTAATTTAGAGGGTGAGAATGAAGAAGTTCTTAATATTTTTTTTGAAAATTAAAATTTAAACTAAAAAAAATAAATTTTTTAATAAAATAAAACCTTTTGTTTCCTTGTGTGAAATAATTATGATTGATCCATAATTTAAAGCATTTCTTTCATATTCTCTTTGGTCTCGCTTTTTAATTTCCTCTTCAGTATTTTGAAGCACAGTGAATTTATCAATCATACCTTTTTAAAAGTCACAATTTAAAAAAAAAATAAAAAAATAAAAAAATAAAATAAATTAAAATAAATTAAAATAAAATTAATTGTTTCATACTTTTTTGGAATTCGTTGAGAGGAGTTAAGGTGTTTCCATTTAATATATCTTTTTCTTGTTCTTTGAAATTTAAGTTGTAATTATACCCTCCCAAAATATAGCCAGATCTGTATACAACGGTGTTTTCTTCAATAATAAAATCAAGTCCATTGTCACAAATTTCTTTAAAAAAAATTAAAATATTAAAATATCTAATTAATTATAAAATTAAAAATTAATAAACACAAATTTCTTTAAAATAAAAAATAATAATTTGAAATAATTTGTAATAATAAAAAATAAGATATAAAAAATAAAAAAATAAAAAAAAATTCAAGTGGAAATAAAAAAAATAATATTAAAAATTAAAAAATCAAAAATGAAAAATAAAAACAA